>OU342736.1:59948120-60039752 GCA_910589765.1 Avena atlantica
ACGTACAACACTACAACATCTATTTGTTGTGGTGTCAAACTGTTCAGGACTTTTGGGTCTTTGAAAAGACCTGCATACACAGAAACAACTATTTAATACGTGATGTAACTGTTTTATGCACAACTATGCAATTCAATGATGTTGCACTACCTTTTCTAACATCATTTTTTGTTTTTTTACCCTTTTTGTCCGCCGACCTGAGCTGCACTTCTCGCCAACGGTATGTAGGCTATTAAACGAGCAGATGACGATCCATTCGACAGAGTGTCTCCTACCTCACCTTTTTTTTCCTCCCCGCCCCTTTTTGCAATGCAGCTGTGAATGCTTCTAATGGAATCGGCTCTGGGTCCGGTCGCATCGGTGAAGGAACCCTACCATCAATTAGTATTGATGACGCTTGCATAATGGAATCGGCTCTGGAATCCTTCTTTAAATTAGAGTCATGTGCAATGTTAAAGGAGTTACTTTCTGAGGTGTCTGGACGTTACATGAAAACTTTTGGCGTATATTTGGTGTTAGTAGAGGCGATTCCTGCACCATTCTCTACCTTCTTCTCTACCTCCTTATCTATCTCCTCCTCTTCATGTCATTATCAGACATTTTTTTCTTTAGAAGGTCTGTACGCGAATCCTGTCGCGTTCATCATAACAAGAAGTTTATGCAAGATTGAAAATAAATGAATGATCATGTCATGTTAAAAAAAAGCATTTGTTTAACTCAGAGCAGATGACACATAGGGTGTATCACCTTAGCACAAGCTTCTGTGAAGACCTCCATCTTCTATCAAAGGTTTTTTCAATTGTTCTATCAATATGCTCTGTTAGTTTGTTCGTCATCTGTTTCCAACATGACTTATCTCATTCCTTTAGCGCTGTTGGATGTAGAACCTCCTTCCTTCTTCCTGTAGGGCCCTCTACTACGTTTCTTACCAGATGCAATTTCGGGTGTATCGAGAACCTCGTCTCGATGCTTTTGAGTTATGTCATCGTCAATCTTCAAGATATATGTATATAAACAATTAATATTGACAACCTAGAATCGTTAGCAGAACAAAAAATAAGCCACGATATCACTTGTATTTACGTACCTTCCCTAAAGCACGACCCTTTAATTCTAAGGCGTCTCTCGCCGAAGCCGCATCTTCCGTCCAGTTTCTCATCAATGGCCTTCTTATCATAGTATATATACTTCAAATATCACAACAAAATTAGATTAGAAAAAAGAAAAACGTATTGTAGATAATTATATACTCCCTCCGATTCAAATTATTTAACTCAGATTTGTCTAGATTTGGATGTATCTAGACATGTTTTAGTGCTAGATATATCTGAATCTAGACAAAACCAAGTCAATTAGTTTGAATTGGAGGAAGTATGTAAGTTGAAAATGGAATTTACCTGTAACAAGATGGTGCTGTCTGTTGGCCATTGCTTCGCTTCATATGCGTTGCCTACTTGTTTTAGGCTAGCAATGAGGTATGTCCGTACATACTCATTGAAATTCAGCTTTTTAATGCGACCCACATCTTCTACCAGTGCATAGTATTGTTTTGGGACGATCTTCTGGTTCTGTGGGACAAGGACTGTCCCAATCAGAACTAGAACCACCTTGTGGATAAAGTCGTCATCCGTAACTTTATCCTTGATGACGTCAGCGATTAGGTCATCAATTACAAGATTATCTATTCTTTTTGCTTACAAAGCTATCAGGTATACGGTTCTTTGCGTCATCAGCTTCCTCATAAAGAATGTCCGATATATCCAATCCATGATTTTGTAAACCATAGATGCACTCAACGTCCACTCCCGTAAGGGATATTTCACCATCATTCTTGCGTACATTAAATTTTTCTGTCTTTGGATCAAATTTTTGTGTCATAAATTTGATCACTAGGCATCTTGACTTCACTGGGGGAATCTCAAGCATGCGTTGCAAGTCGGTTTCTCCAATTTTGGCACGTTGTGCCAGTGTCATGCTTTTCACGAAATGACACCACTTCTCAACAGCACAACACATTTCTCCGATTTTGTCCATTCTGTTTGAAAATAACTATATTTATTTAGGTGTTTTGTTGGCATCCAAAGAAATAATACTATTCATAACACACATAGACTATAAGATGGATAACACTAAGAATAAGTTATACTACACCATGTCAGGTAAATCGATCTCTGGACGCGCCTAACTACCGATAAATCGAGAGAGGGATTTTAAAATGTTTACACATATATACAATTACAAATAAAGAGTTTACACACATAGTTTTTCTGTAGTGCATGTGTTTATACACCTTTTATTGCAAACATGTATGAACAATATTACACATAACCAGCTAAATTGAATAACAACAGGAGAATCAAATGTCTTGTTTCTTTTATCAAAAGGGACTTCTATACATCATTCGTTTTTAAACACCAAACCAGATAAATTGCATCTCAACACCGCATGTAGGCCTGAGATGCGATGTCTAACACGCAGAACCAATTAACACAAGAAAATTACAGCAGAATTAATAGGCAACATCATGCCAAACGATTTCCTGCCCTCAAACAGAGCCCAATAACTGGAATTCCTAGCGAAGATCCACTAACAATTCTTCGACATAATGGCGAGTACCCTTGGACGGAAAATCTAACGACTAAACAAACCGATCCATATGGATCGAGCTCTAATCGAAGTTCTGCTGAACTTAGAACTAGTAATACTGTATGATAAATCCATAGTGCGTACAAAAATACCTGCAACGGTAGTGCGTGTGCTGCGATTATTCAGCTCCTCAAAAAGAAACGGTGTGTCCTCGATATAGCTCTCACGTAGGGCAGGAAGAAAAGAATTCAAATCTCGTCGTTGGCAGCGATGGGCGGAGTCGAGGTGGGCGGAGTCGAGGCGACGAACAAGAAAATCCCTCTGATAAGATGTGCCTCTTTGTGCGCACGTACAACGTGGGATGTGTGCGTGGTGGGTGGGTGGGGCCTGTGGGGTTTAGGGTTTAGGCCAGTCTGTATGCCGGTCGGCCTCCAATTGTGCAATCTGGCAATCGTGTCTATGTATGCTTCTAAAGAGCAGGCCATGTTTGGATACGTCATTTGAGAGAACTTGTTTCCCTTATCCTCGCGAAACTGTGTAACAGACTAAAACTCTATTTGGCTTCGGCCCCCAAACGAGAATAAGTAAAAATAGTTTCCACAAAGCCAGCAGAGACTACACCGAAGTTTATCTCCAGGTTCGCCGGACGACCCTTGGCTGGAGACTTCATAGGCAGACGTACATGGCGAGCCGGCCAGGCAAGGCCGACGCGAAGACATCGCTGGACGAAGAGCTCACGCTGACGAGGAACATGGGGAGGAAGACGAGTTATGCACCAGCGCCACCGTCATCGAACGCGCCGCCGCCGGATGCAGAGCTCACGCTGACACCGGGAACATGGTGTTGCTTGAGGAGGACGCGCTGCCACAAACCAGGAAAGCTGCATCGTGATTTTCTCCGGGGTCGCCATCACGTCTAGGATTGCCGGTGCTCCGGGATGCTATCGTGTAGGTGTGTCAACGACATATGCATTAGCGTTGCTGCCGGTGCGCTGGTGTTCACGGCGGTGGCCGCCTTGAGAGTCTTTCCGCTGCTCTGCGAAGCTTTGTCGCTGTTAATTCTCTTACGTCATCGCTATCGCCATTAATTGTCATGTCAGTCTCGCGTCTCTACCTCCATCCAAAATCCAATTTTACAATTTCATGAATCAAACATGGATTTCGGTGTGCCTATTCTTAACTGAAATTTTGGAAAAACTGGTTTTCCTAAAATTAGCTTAAAACTCGTTTTACAAAAACTAGGAGCTAAACTTCCATATCCAAACAACCACTATGAGTGGCTAACCAGTGCATGAGTGGGTCTACACGTGGCTTCATGCATCGAAAGTAGTCATTATTGGTGCATCGAAAGTTACTAACATAATCACGACAAGGTTTGTGCTATGAATAAATTTGGAATTACAACGTTTCATAGTAACACATTTGGAATATTTGAAGAGAATATTAAAAATGTATACATTGCTAGGTTCAAAGGGAAAATATTAAAGATGTATACATCGCTAGGCCAAAAATGTCAACTCGTCGGAATAATAATGTTCTTACATATGGCGGCGAAATAGATAAATAATCGTTCTAGGACAGCTAGAAATTAATAAGCGTCAATCTTAAGAAACAAGGAGCTAGATGATGTCGATGATAAACATAATGTTCAGGCCAACTTGTTTTGTGGTCCTAGGAGTAATGAGCAAGGCTTGTCCAACTTGTAGATCATTTTCTTTCGTATGGAAATCCCTCCATGCCTTTTTGTTGAATATCGGCCGGCCATCATTGTCAATCATGTAGGCAATGTTGCTGACTTCGAAATCTCCAACCCGCAGCCCAACCAAGCCTTCCTCGGGAATGTTAAGGCCGGCAACAAATTTTTTAGGTAGTTTCTGTGATGCCGTCGTGGATGATGAAATCAAAAGAGTAATGATGTGAGACGATTGCCACAAGTTATGCACATATAAGGAGGAATAACATAATTATAACTACCCCTCCGTCTCAAAATAGATGTCTTAGGTTTAAATTTGGATGAATCTATATAATAAATTGTGTCTAGATTCGTCCAAATTTTGACAATTTTTGACAAAATTGAGACATCTATTTTGAGACGGAGGGAGTACGAGGATAACATACCATGTTGTGTTTCACAAGATTGGTGCGTGTTAAATGGGTTACTAATGGGACCCCAAGAATAGTTCTTCCTGTATGTATAATATTTAAGAGGTGTCCATGCTCATCTTTGCTTAGTTCGCATACTTGGGAGATGATGGTAGAGTCATACGGGTCTTTCTCGCCACCGCTGAAATAGACAATATTGATACTCGGTGTTTTTCCTCCCAACGCAAACACAATCATTTGATCTCCCCAAAACATGGTTCTGTCTAACGAATTCTTTCAATCATCACCACCCATGCGGGTCAAAGCCTTATCTTTCACCACATCAACGTCATATGCACGCCCAAGTGCTAGAAAGCGCACACTAGTCTTCTCTTCTACATATTCATTGAACATGAACCTTGCATTGTACGGAATAATCTACGCACAATTAACAGAATATACACACGTTTAAGAAAAGGTAGAGCACCGCCAAGAAAGGTTACAAGATAGCAATAGTGCAAGGAAAAAATAGTGTGTTTCGTAGCAATAGCGCCGCCAACCTGTACATCTATTTTGAGACGTATGTAGCTGATTCATGCATAAAGACACTAAATAATAACCCCGAGGTCAAGGAGTCGCACACACTCTTGCATTTTCCGCACAACGCCATGTCTCCTAAAACAATAACATAATCATATAAATCCATTACACACGTCATACACTAGTACATACGTCAAAAACATCATTCATGCACATGTTCAACAAATACAAATAATGTACAGTGAAAGATCTACATAAATCAGTTACACAATTAATATATTGTATATTATGTAGTTCATCTAGACAAAGAAATCAGAGCTAGGCTACATATTTAATGTAAATGTATGAGCAATAGCGAGTCTAGGGCTCACGGACGGTGGCGGATCGACGTCACGAACGGGAGCAGAGACGTCGAGAGAAGATGGACGTGGGGCGGCGGCGAGCGGAGAGGATAGGTGCGGTGGTGGGACGAGTAAACCTATTTATGCGTTTTATAGGAAACTAATGTTGAGCCGGAAAGGCCGCCGCGTGACGCTTTCATCGGTAGAATCATGGGCCGCCTTGTAGGCAGCTGACGAGTTGGCACGTCTCCTCTCCACTCCGCTCATCCGCTACCGCTGTACAACAGGCCCAGATACGATTTTATTATTTTCCTTTTTCTTTTTCTTCTATTTGTCCCATTTTCTTACTTCCGTACTTCATAGTCCATCCGTTCCGTTTACATTCATATCACAAAACTAAAACGTCTTATATTTTGGAAAGGAGTATGTTGGCATGGAGAATTATTTGTATACATGGAATTTTGAACTTAATAATCGAGCATTCACGTAGATGTATGGACACATGTCGTGTAGGCTTTAAAAATTGAAACCGGTACGAAAATAGCATAACATAATTCGGGTGTCCACTAACATAGCAAGTGCAACATTCGATATGAAAAATAACTACAGGGCATCATCAGGAAAACGAGTAACAAACAAGTAAGCTCCTTTATAGTAGGCTTGGTACAGCAAGAACAGCATCTTGACACCCAATCCAAGTGTAGGCTCCTTGTCCATGAAATTCTTCCAGCTACTCAAACAGAGACGGCCATCCTTGTTTGAAATGGTGTATGACCCCTGCACCATTGTGTGAGGATAACACACAATGGTCATGCCATCTTCTTTGTCCATCGTATTTGGGACAAGACGTTTTGGGATTTTTTGATTTAAAAATAAAGTAGCACGACACCAAAAGAAGTTGTCAGTTAAACTTGGAATGGAACAGAAATGATACTCCCTACATGCATTCATGAAATATAAGCCTTTCTGTTCAGTAATACTCCCTCCGTTTAGAAATATAAGACGTGTTAGAGCGAGCTTTGTGAAACAAATTTTTCTAGACAACTTTTGTACTTCCTCCGTCCAAGAATAGATGTCTTAGGTATTTCAAATATTGAATGAATCCATATACTAATTAGAGTCTACATTCATCCACATTTCGACAAATTTGAGACATCTATTTTAGGACAGAGGGAGTATATAGATTTCGAGTGAACCTATACACTAAAATACATCTAGATACATTCTTTTCATAAAGCTAAAATGTTTTATATTTCTGAACGGTGGAGTATCTTATATTAGTGAACGGAGGGAGTACCAAATAAGACCAGTTTAACATTCACAATAAACTTAAAAATAAAGAAACAGATTGCTTATGATTACCAGGTGTTTGGTTTGGCTGCGACAGTTTAGGGTATGGACCATTGCTACAGTTGATCCTGGTACATAATCTCCAACATAATAACGTGATATCCTGTAGTCCAAAGTCTCCACAGTTTCTATGATTGTCTTCATCATCCTCCAATTTATCTTGGTTCCGTTGGTGGCCTTAATAGAATCAACAATGCCACGTCTTTCAGGCGAGAGATTATGTTGGAACACTACTTGGATGGGTGACTGGGAGGTTCCCAGTTGTGACACGATTCCAAGGATCTTTGGTGTTCACAGTGTAGATTATTGCAACTTCCTTCCATGCTCTGCCACTAATCTGGGTTAGACCTGGTTGGTATGCCACATCAACATCAAATTCGAAGTCCTCCTTGGTCCTTAGAACAACAGTGAAACTCTCTGTGTCGTCCTTGCGCACAAAATATGGCATAAGGAAACATGCTCTCACGTAGCACGGGATGACCTAACAACAAATATGTGATTAAAATTAGATTACCACGTCATAGAAGGTCTAAGAGTCATGAAATTATATATTGTGTAAGAGTCACTTATCTTGATGCTTTTTAACAGTATAAGAGCTAAGAGTCATGCAGTGCAAACCATAATCATACAGTTTATTGTGTTCAAACTTTTCATAATACTAGACTTCATCAAATTTATATTGAGGTCCAAGACACTAACACGACTAAAAAGAGCAATTACTCTTAATATCAAACATGCACATAAAAGTTCAAAAATTACATGCAGGTCACGCATTAATGACTCAAATAAACAACAAAATATGCCAAACACATAATAAGAAATAAATAAACAACATGATATACTCGTTGGTAGGTGAATACCGTGGTGTCCACAAATCCATCTTTAAACGTCAAATCAAAGTTGGTCATGTAGATATCCCCACGGCTGCACAAACCATTTGTGTCAAAACAAGTGGGACACTATGATAGAATATAGATCTGATCAGTAATACTAATCAGGAGAAATTTAGTGGTAGGAAGAGACCAAACATGTATGGTACCTCTTTGGTGCCAGCCATCTTGTTGACGACGAGTGTGGCGGGTAAATCTACCGCGAGAGAGCAGTTATCTTTCTATGGAGGCACGGATAATTTGTTCGGGGAGGAACAGAGACTTGGTATTTGGCAAAACCCGACACGCATGGCTGGGCCACTGTTGGTCCGGCCTGTTAAACGGCTGACGCGCATCCGCCCTAAACGGCAGGCCCAGTTGTGTTTCATGTGCTTTTGTTTTACTATATTTAGTTGTGCGCTTGAGATATTGACAAACTAATGAGTGTGACATATCATCATTATGTTGTATTAAAATTGGTTAAGCACAAAAAAGTAATTAAATCCAAGAAGCATTGAGTCTATATTTAGTTAAGCAAACGATATTAGCTAGTTAAAACTCGAATACATCATAGAAGATTCCAGAATTAAGCAAACAAAGGGAATTCAAAATTTTCCAATATTTTCTATTTTAGATTAACAATCCAACTAATTTTTAGAAACAATTCTTTAATATTTTTTTAATAGACTATATTTTACCAATATTTTGCTTAACTTTTCTAGCCAAATTGTGTACATTTTGGACACTCCACATTGTCTCAATAATTCAACACAACAAGATCGCTAGGAGGAAATTGGAACTCGAAACAAGATTAACGAACTACCTAATTGAAGAAAAAAGTAAGACTCGGCGTGCAGGCGCCCAACTCCTACTCCCGCGCCCGCGTCACGGCTGCATTAATACAGGCCTATCCAGCTCGCCACCCACACCGCCTGCCACCGACGGAGCTTAGCGAAGCAGAAGAAGCACACGCGGCGGATCTGGCTGCCGGAGATCGCCGTCCTACCCTCAGACGCCATAGTGGCAAACTCCACAAGGGGAAACCCAGAAAAGCCTACTCTACTGCTTCTTCTGCTCCACAAGGGGAAACTCCACAGGGAGGGTCCCTCACCCGACTCGACGCCGGCCATCGCCAGAGAGGAGTGGGGAGGGGCCTGACGGCCCAAGACTTGGAGGTGGACGAGGGAAACAGGAGGGTTCAGATAGGAAGAAAAGAAGTCTCCCGACCACCCAACGGTTGTTTCAACATCAATAGTACTAACATTAGTAAACCAAAAGAAACATCATCATACAGCCTAGCCTGCTCATCGGAGTCGGAGGAGGAGTCGGAGTGGTAGAAGCGACGGCACATGGTGTGGTCAAAGACACTGACGCCGAACTTTCCTTCGTCTTCGTACCTGAAGACGAGGTGTTGCCCGCTTCGATCTTGTGCGAGCGGGCGAAGCGCTCCCATCCGTTGCCGAGGTACATCTGGCCGAGGTGGTCGGACTGCAGGTCGACTGGGTACCTGCCTGTCCTAAAGTCGTTTGCCCGCAGCATGGCGAGCGGGGGCGGCTCGTCTTCGATCAGCGACACGAACCCGCGGGGCAGGAGCAGCCTGTCATGCGGCATGCCGAGGTGGATGGCCACGGCGAACTGGGCGCCTGGGTCGAAATCTTCGGGCGACGATGGCGGTGAGGGAGAGCATGGTGGCGCGGAGATTTGGCCGCGTCCTCCACGCCTCCCTCGACGTCCACGGCCGCCGCGCCCTCCCGTCGATCCAGCGCCGCCAGCCATGGCTAGCTACAGGTAGTGGAGAACGAAAAGGAGAAGGACGAGAGGATGTGGTTTATGTGGAGAAAACTGGCCGCGGAAGGCCAGTTAAAAAGGGCCGGCATCGGATGACGGCGCGGAGGCCGAGGATACAGCATTGAAGTGTCTAGGAAGTCAGTGTGCAGTCTCG
This sequence comes from Avena atlantica, assembly GCA_910589765.1. Lineage (NCBI taxonomy): Eukaryota > Viridiplantae > Streptophyta > Magnoliopsida > Poales > Poaceae > Avena > Avena atlantica. Next base: position 59,957,830 of record OU342736.1, read on the forward strand.
TCGCCATTGATGGCGCAGGCTGCCGCCGGTCAGCGGTTGCGTCTGAATCGGTGCCTCTGCGCATCTGAATAAACACCGCGGTGGCTCACGGGTGGGCCAGCGGCACCAACGGGAAGGACGATATGTACGGTGGGAGATGCGTCGGCCCGGTGGACGAGTTCGCTGGGACGGGATGCGTCGGCCCGATGGAGATGCCCTGAGGTGCTACCAGGTCCCAGCGGTAGGGCGCGCGGTTGGCCCGGCCCAGCACTCACATTCGTCGAGATAAAACCCTAATTCCTCAGGCCGCAGGACTGCACACCACGATACCACCCTCCTCCCTTCGTACGCCATGAAGCGAGTTCGTGGTGATGAGTCGGGGCTGCAGCCAAGTGGAGGATCAGAGGATGCCCCTGCGGCGGTCGTGGCTGTACGGGTCGGCGCTTCTGCTCCGGGCAGTACGGACTCTCCTGGCCCCGCCGTAATTGCTCCGGCTTCCGACGCAGCGGTTTTCAGTGACCACAAGGATCAGGTGAAGGACGATGTCGTGGCTCCCTCTGCAGATCAGGACGAGAAGCAGGCGAAGCGCATGGAAATCTTCAATTTCAAGGAGGAGTACTACGACCCGGATGCAAACGTCGAGGAGGACTACGAGGTGTACCTGTATGAAAACGTCGCCCACCTTCGAGGTCCCAGAGAATGCTACGAGTTCGAGGTTAAGTTCACTAACGAGTACAAGCTGTTTCTCTATTAGAGTGTTAGTTGATTACTGTTCGTATGTTTTTCTCTCGCTGCAGATTGATTTGATCCGCCACCAAGTTGATTTAGCCATATTTTATTTTCGGTTTTGCTAGTTCTCGGGCGCCTGAGAACTTCTTAGGTCTCAGTCGCCTCTTTCACCGTTCGATTTACCTCGTGATTCGTGCAAAGTGAAAGTTACACATGAGTTGCAACTAGGGTGTAACTGAGAATTTAATGAGTTGCAACTAGGTTGCAACTGAAATTTTAGAGAAATATTAGGATGACATCAGGCACCTGAGATCTAGGCATAGGGTTGGTGGTTTCATTGTATTGTATATTGATTCGATCTGCGAGTTAGTAATTTTATTCATATCTAATCAGATTACTTAATTATTAATAATGATAGAATACTAATTTTATAATCAACGTGATTAAGTACCAACTGATTTTTGTAGGTCGTAACCATGAATTTGTAATCAAAGTTATTGCACTTCTTTTCATGGCATATCTTTATTGTGTAGTACTAACTAAGGCAGGTCGTAGTGGTAGTATCATACTAGTATCATGCATGGTATCATACTAGTACTATATTTAATAATTTATAGAATCTCAATACAAAATTGTGTTTAAGAATTATTTATATAAGGATTTTCTAGTTTTACGTGCTATGATACGGTATCTACCTATGATACTCTAACAATCTCTTTCTTCATTAATTGTTGTGCGACATCAGATTTTTGCCAACATGGCATGCATGATACTAGCTATGATACTCCCACTAGGACCAGCCTATGTAATGCACTTGGTAGTAACCATATCAGATGCATACAAGTTGATTAGATGCACACTTTTCTTAATGTAGATTAGTACCAATATGATGATTCCATATTTGATGCATACCCTTTATCTTATATTTTCAAAATTCTCGGATGCATCTTACATATCAATCGATGTATTACCAAGATGAGATGCATGCCCGTTTTATCTTATAATTCAAATCCTTACATATGATTTTATTCATGGCGATAATAATTTTTGAAAGATTGAATTTATATTTCATGTAAATTAATTTTCTCACTTATTCGTATTTAATAAATCCAGGAGTATGACAACATGGGAGATGACAAGGAGGCCAGGGACAACAAAAGTATGAACATACATAAGAAGCTCAAGTATGTCAACATTGATACGGTGCCCATCGACGCCGATCCTAAGGCCAAGATTTGATTGTGCTACCAATGCTTTGGTCCCCTATAAATTTTAGTTGTTATCGTTGAAACTATTTTTTGCAGAAACTGGTGTTATTTTGTCGTTTGTGATGGAACCTCGTTTAATCTATATATATGCCTTACGAGTGTCTGCTACTTCGTGAGATATAGTTTTGGTTCGTGTTCATGCACATTGAATTGTTTAGATGGTTGTTTATTCATGCACACCAAAATTCTTGGAGTATTAGATAGATTGGTCTGATCCAACTATTTTCTACAAATCGCAATGGAGATAAAAACTATGGTCTACCTTATTATTTCAATATTCCAAATGTTACATTTTTATGGCAAATAAGACACCAATTACAAAGGCAAAATGCGAAAGGGTTTCTAGCCAACTCAGATTAGTCTAGAGCCCATGCAATGTTGGGATGAGGCTATGTGAGGTACAAGTGTGCATCATAGAAGTTATTTAGTTAATTAGAATTAACAACTAGGTGGGATCATGTTTGATCAAGTGTTGGCTCATACTACTACAAGTTGGTCAGTTGTTTCTAGACAACTCGGATTGGTTAATTTTAGATCCCATGCAATGTTGTTGTGGGTAATTATTTGCTATAAACACCTTCATGAACTTGTGGTTGCATGAGTCATCACTTGGATAACATGATCCTTCCTGGTTGCTAGATCTTATTATAAACACTCACCTTCACCAACTTGTTGTTGTATCAGTCATCACACCTGATAGATCTAACTATAATTTTGCTATGCCAAGCCATGACACACACGACTGTGGGAGATGTGGGCACATGCCAACATTGCATGTGATCTAGACCTCTCTGGGTTGGCTAGAAACCGCCATCATCAACTTAGTGGTTGTGTGAGTCACTACACCTAACCAAATGATCTATCCCACCCACTTGATAGATCTATCTATAAGAGTGCTATGCCAAGCCATGACACACTAGCTTGTGGAAGATGTGGGGCCATGCCAACATTACATTGTGTCTCTAGACCTCTGTGGGCTGGATAGAAACACCTTCCCCAACTTGTTGTATGAGTCATCACACCTGACCAACATGATCCTACCTACTTGCTAGATCTAGCTATAAATTTTCTATGCCAAGCCATGGCACACACAACTATGGTAGATGTGGGCCCATGCCAACATTGCATGGGATCTAGACCTCTCTGGGTTGGCTAGAAACACCATCATCAACTTAGTGGCCGTGTGAGTCACTACACCTGACCAACATGATCCCACCCACTTGATAGATGTAGCTATAAGAGTGCTTAGCCAGGCTATGACACACACTTTTGGCAAATGTGCGGCCATGCCAACATTACATGGGGTCTAGACCTCTCTGGGCTGGATAGAAACACCTTCACGAACTTGTTGTATGAGTCATCACACCTGACCAACATGATCCTACCAACTTGCTAGATCTAGTGATAAATTTGCTATGCCAAGCCATGACACACACAACTATGGTAGATGTGGGACCATGCCAACATTGCATGGGATCTAGACCTCTCTGGGTTGGCTAGAAACACCATCATCAACTTAGTGGCTGTGTGAGTCACTACACCTGACCAACATGATCCCACCCACTTGATAGATGTAGCTATAAGAGTGCTATGCCAGGCCATGACACACACTTGTGGCAATTGTGCGGCCATGCCAACATTACATGGGGTCTAGACCTCTCTGGGCTAGATAGAAACACCTTCACCAACTTGTTGTATGAGTCATCACACCTGACCAACATGATCCTACCTACTTGTTAGATCTAACTATACTTTTGCTTTTCCAAGCCATGACACACACAACTATGGTAGATGTGGGCCCATGCCAACATTGCATGGGGTCTAGACACCTCTCTGGGCTAGATAGATCCTACCTAGTTGATAGATCTAAGTATAGCACTGCTATGCCGAAACATGATGAGACACTTTGTGGCAAATGTGGTTTGCATGGGCTATAGACATCTCTTGGTTGGCTAGAAACTCCTTCATCAACTTGTGGTTGTGTGGCTCGGCACTTGGCCAGCATGATCCCACCCAGTTGATACATCTAAGAATGAGAATGCTATGCCAAGACATGACACACACTTGTGTCAGATGTGGGCCCATGCCAACATTGCATGGGATGTAGACCTATCTAAGCTGTCTAAAACACATTCACTAACTTGTGGTTGTGTGACTCAGCAGTTGGCCAACATGATCCTACCCAGTTGATAGATCTTACTATAACACTTATATGCCAAGACATGATGAGACACTTTGTGGCAAATGTGGGCCCATGCCAACATTGCATTGGCTATAGACCTCTCTGGGTTAACTAGAAACAATACCATCAACTTGTGGTTGTGTGGCTCAGTAGTTGCCAACATGATCCCACCCCGTTGATACATCTAAGTATGAGAGTGCTATGCCAAGCCATGACACACACTTGTGGCAGATGTGGGCTGTCTAGAAACACCTTCATCAACTTGTGGTTGTATGAGACATCACTTGGATAGCATGATCCTACCTAGTTGATAGATCTAAGTATAACACTTCTATGCCAAGACATGATGAGACACTTTGTGGCAAATGTGATCCCATGTCAACATTGCATGGGCTATAGATCTCTGTGGGTTGGCTAGAAACTCCTTCATCAACCTTTGGTTGTGTGACTCACCACTTGGCCAACATGATCCTACCTAGTTGATACATCTAATTATGAGAGTGCTATGCCAAGACATGATGAGACACTTGTGGCAGGTTTGGGCCCATGCAAACATTGCATGGGCTATAGACCTCCATTGGTTGGCTAGAAACTCATACAACCACATGTTGATGGTGTTTCTAGCCAACTCAGATAGGTCTAGATCCCACGCAATGTTCGCATTCTTTGCATAAATCTGAAAGCTACCATACATCATTCTAAAAGTGCTATGAGTAAAGGTGGAAGGTGTGAAAACCTGAGCATGGTGTGGAAACCTTTTAGGGCATGAAAATCGTACCTTACCCATTTTTATTACTCCCTCTGTTCTATAATAGATGTCTTAAGTTTTTCAAATTTTGGATGAATCTATATACTAAATAGTGTCTAGATTCATCCAAAATTTTGACAAATTTGAGACATCTATTTTTGGACGGAGGGAGTACTTATTATACTATTATATAATGATGATGTTTGAGTAAGTACACCGACGCTAGCACATCATAGTGGTACGAGCGATGATAGCCTGTGGTTTTATGCCCGAGATCGCGCATTTGTGATATACCCCGTGTGAACGATTTTATATGCACAAATTACGGTGTAGGTCAGCTTTTGGGCCACTAATGGGCCGGCCTTCACGTTATATTCCGTGACCCCTGATCCGCTGATACCTTCTCTAGCAACGGCAAAGACGGTGGGCGGTTCATCGTGGAGGCTGCGACGATCGACACGACGCGACGACTCGAGGTAAACGAAGGTTACGTTCTCCCCCCCCTCCTCTTCTACACAACGTAGTTGCGCAAGTACTGATATGGTTTGCCGCTACTATTGTTGGGAGTGGCTTTGGTAACGGAAAGGGGTGGATTTTTCTGATTTTGCTGATTTTTGTGTTGAATTTAACTATGATCTCCTAAATTCTATCGCATTGTACTTTTATTTCAGCTAATTCATGGACCCTAGGGAAATTTTGTTGGTGAGATTTCATTTCGGAGGGGAGTTCATCAAAGTGGGGCCAAATCTGGACTACGTTGGAGGAGATGATGCGCTTTCAGAGATAGAGAGGAAAAAAAATTCGCTGCAAGAAGTCAAAGGATTTGTTAAAGATCACATGGCATCGAAGGAAACGATAAAATTATATTTTCTTATTCCAGGGAAAGATCTTGTGGATGGGTTGGTGTTGCTCTATGATGACACTGGCTGTGTCGAGATGGCTCATTATGTTCTCCCTGGGAGAGTGGCTGATGTGTACGTTGAGTACCATGGTGAGGAAGACAGTAAGCATAGTAGCATCAGGTTTGCTTTCAAGGATGAAGTGTGGGGATTGAATGATGGAGAGGAAGAACCAGATGTTTTTGTCATAACTGCAGTTAAACCTGCTGAGTATGAAACCAGATGTTGCCCACTAAGGCAGAAGAAATCATTCAATAAAAGACCAGTGCAAATAGAAAGTGATGAAGATGATGTGATAATGACAGAACCAGTATTATCTCAAGTGGTGAATCGTACACAAGGTGTAGCTTTTTCATCTTTAGGTCAAGATCATCATCCCATGCCAGCAGCTTCGGGCCATGACGAGCAACCAAATCCAGCAGCTCCAGGACAAGATGGTGAAGTGAAATATATTATACTATCAAATTCAGAGAGTGCGTGGAATACGTTGCACATAATAATAACAAAGGGGAAGATTCAGAGGTTGTGGAGATAAGAAGGCAAGGTAGAAAGTTTAATAAATGTATGACAGACTCCAAGAGCTGGATTGGTATAGATGCAACCTCCACTACCCCTCCATCTGCCCCTGCGTCACATGGAACTGCAGCTGCCCCCTCAACTGCAAGGTCTCAACCAGCTGTAAGAACTGCAGCTACTGCAGGTGCAAGATCTCTAGCTACTCCTGGGGGAGCATCTGGTAGCAGAGGAAGACGAGCAGGAAGAGCCAAAAGGGGAAAAAGAGTGCCAGCATCTCGCGTTCCCATATACTCTTATTTCACTTGAAGTGGCAACTACTGAATGTATTTTCTTATGTTAATGTAATGTTGCATACAATGCGGAAACCTTCTAAGGGACATGTTATGACCTTACGTAAATCTCTATGATTTTTGCTGAATTTATATGATGTTTGCAGAATTTATATGATTTCTATTAAATCTATTCTGGTAATTTGACCAAAATATACACTATTTCTGCTGTCTTGGGAGTACAAGATAGAAGAGGGAGACATCATCCTCTTCGACTTTAATCCAGATAGTGATGGTGGACTGCATCTGATCATGGTGGGGCTGACAACAACTGAAGACCCTGCTGAAAGTACTTATTAGTAGAACCTACTGGAACCTGTTATGTTAACTTGTTGTGCCTTGTGTACGATTGGAACCTGTTATGCAAACTAGTGACAGTGCTAGAACATAGAGAATATACCATCGGGTTCCAATCACATCAGTTCTACCATTAGCGTGTACTGTGATTCATCATGAGCCGGTGCAACCAGAAAACAGAGATGCATCTAATTCAATCTAATAACACCATGTTGTAGCCTCATATGTGATGCCCACACGAAAACCAAGGATAAGAATCTATACAACCAAGAACATTGCATGCTTTCGTGCAACCAATTGTGATCTTGGACACAGAATGCAAATTAATCATCGGCTGGGCAGAGCACCTCCCACCATCACCTTGTAGGACTGACAAAAAACATACTCCATCTGGTTTATATTAATGGCCTCAACTTTGCCTAGATACGATTGCATCTAGTCTAAATACTTAACTAGATACATACGATTTTAGATAAAGTTGAGTCCATTAATATGGACCAGAGGGAGTACACAATTTCAGCACATCGCATTCTGTAAGCACATATTGCCTCACATATGCCAAAGGTATTCTCCCAGGACCAACACAAATGAACACACAAATATCCTGTAGAGCTGGTGAGACCCGGAATTATATTGTACAGATCTAGGGTGCTGGAACATAATGGTAGAGGTTTGAAATCTTCCGCGTCCATAAACAAACATAATAGATAAGTTCTTAAACTAAAACATCTTGATAACATGAAAATGATCCTTGTTCTTCAGTTCGAGGTATGGATGGGTTTGAAAGAGTCATCGGGATGATTCCTGTAATGCACCTTCTTTGTCTTTGCCTTGTCAAAGTACTTGCTACACTTCGTAACACTGTTGCAAATATAAAACTTGATCATGATTCTATCAACAAAGTAATTCCTCCGTGCCATTGCTTCAGCGTTGACAGGGTCGACAAATTTCATGTACAGGCTCCCATCTTGATCAACAGCATGTTTGAACCTAAAGTCTGATGGAACAACGCTGAGTGGATAGCAAATATTACCAGTACGGAACATGTACTTCACAACAACTCTAGTTAGGCCTGCTGGAGTACCCTCAGACACACCAAGAATGTTCATGGTTGTTTCTGACAGATGAGGATTCTTCTATATCTCAATTGGGTCTCCCTGGCATGAAAATCCAGTAGGGTAACTTAGTTGACGCATGCGATCAACTGACAGGTGGTCATATTCCTGTGGATATGTACACAATTGTTCAATAGCTTGTCCTCCTTCCTTGGCACAAGATTGAGCTCAACAATCTTGTAAATCTTGACAACCGCGTGAGCTAAACTAAATGCTTTCTCCTTTGCAGACGCACTCTCAAGAACATCATTATCAGCAGTGGAAGTGGCCCTCACAAACACTTGTGCTTCATAGGCATCGTTCAGCACAAACTCAAACTCTCTTCTGAGAAGAGTCTTTGCTATATGCAGAACTGTGAAAAATCCTTCTGTGCCTATACTGCCCAATAACCTGAAAAGGAATAAGCCATTGACTGGACCTGTCATTTCTCCTAGACGGGCCAGAATATGCTGAGTGACCTGTGGCTTCCTATGCTGGAGAGATGTACCCCGTTTCCTTCACCCCCTGGTGGATAATACATTAACAAAATCAACCCAGATGCATTGAACAAAGGAGAACAAATTCATCAATAAAAAAACACCAAGTGTACTACATATTAGTAAAAAAAATATGGCTGGCAATGCAGTTATATCATAATAAAACAAGTTCAATTATCCCTATATGCTTATCAAGTTTCAATCTACACAATCATGTAATTAGAATAAAATTCAGTTCTTCTAATATTAACACATCATACATAATACAAACGGTTGTAAAACACTTTCGAGAAGATAATGAACCCCAAAGAGGGGAGCAATCATCACAGATATTACATACTACTGTCACATCTATATACTGATGATAAGGTATCTTTGATTTGCATATTCTCTGCTGCAAAAAAAATGTAAAACAAAGGTCCCTATCCTCTTGCAATTGCAACACCAACTTTTCGTCTAAATGAGACCCACTTAGGTGGTACATTCACATTCATTTAATATTTGATAAATTCCAGTGCCTTATTCACAACAAATACCAATGTTTGAATAAATTACAAATAAAAGTTGGGCAATAAATGGAAAATAAAAGGTTGACATGTATAATTGCTGGCAAGATTCTACTTAGATCAGGGCCTCTTTCAGTCTATACATCTGTTAGAAAACTTACCGACTCGTCTCTGTCGGAGGAGTACCCAAGGTGCACCTTCCTCTTTTGCCCACCTTCTGCTGGCTCCCCTTCCTGTTTGAATAAATAAACAACACTTCAGCTGACATGATCAAGTTTGAAAAGAGGTAATTATGGAAATAAAAAAATTGGCAGGTTCTAATAGAAATATCAATGGGAAGTAAAACTTATAAGTTCAAATACTATCTGAAATTATGGATTAAGGCAATGGAAGGAAATGAAATCCTTTATGATGGATATCTAAACACTACTCATCTCTTAATGCATTGTCAGGTTCCACTAGTCCAGCAATAATTCAATTTAAATCCCTGATCTGGAAGTATTTCACAGATTTCATAGCACATGACAATACGTTCTGATGTTATGATTAAGATTCTACCAGATAATAGGGCATAGTAAAACAAAATTAAGTTTTTTAATTGTCTCTGTATGATTATCTAGTTTAAACCTACACAACCTTGTAATTCAAATAGAACTCAGTTTTGTAATTTTAACACATCAGACAGATTACCAAAGGTTGTAAAACACTTTCAAGAACATAAAAAACCCCAAAAGAGGGGAGCAATCTTCACAGATTATATACTACTGTCACATCTATGTATTGATGAAAAGGTGTATTTGATTTGCATATTGTCTATTGAAAAAACAAGCAAAACAAAGGGCCCTATCCTCCTACAAATGGAACACCAACTTTCCATCTAAATGAGACACCATTTAATATTTGATAAATTGCAGTGTGTTCTTCAGAACAGATTCCAGTGTTTGAATAAATGACAAATAAAAGATGGAAATAAATGAAAAATAAAAGCTTGACATGTATAATTGCTGGCAAGATTCTACTTATATCAGGGCCTCTTTTAGTCTATACATCTGTCAGAAAACTTACCGACTCATCTCTGTCAGAGGAGTACCCAAAGTGCACCTTCCTCTTGTACCCACCTTCTGTTGGCTCCCCTTCCTGTTTGAATAAATAAACAACTCTTTAGCTCACAGGAGCAAGAGTATAATAAGTTTGAAAAGAGGTACTCCCTCCATCCAGAAATAACTGATTATGAATTAAGGCAATGGAAGGAAATCAAATCATCTACTATGATGAAAATGAACTGTCAATTTATAACTGTCATGTATATCTAAACACTACTCATCTCTGTATGCTTATAAATTTTCGACCTACACAATATTGTAATTCAAATAAAACTCAGTTTTGTAATGTTAACACATTAGACATATTATAAAAGGTTGTAAAAAACTTTCAAAAACATAAAGAACCGCAAAATAGGGTAGCAATCTTCACATATTATTATTGTCACATCTATGTACTGATGATAAGGTGTCTTTTATTTGCATATTGTCTATTGCAAAAACAAGCAAAACAAAGGGCCTATCCTATTGCAAATGGAACACCAGCTTTCCATCTAAATGAGACACAACTAGTAGGTAACCATTCAATTAATTTGATAAAATCCAGTGACTTCTTCACAAAAGATGCTAGTGTTTGAATAAATGACTATGTAAATCTGGGCAATAAATAAAAAATAAAATCTTGGCATGCATAATTGCTGGCAAGATTATACTTTGATCAAGGCCTCTTTCAGTCTATACATCTGTCATAAAACTCACCGACTCGTATCAGCCGGAGGAGTACCCAAGCTGCAACTTCCTCTTCTAGCGCATCTTCTATTGGCCCCCCTTCCTGTTTGAATAAATAAACAATACTTCAGCTCACATGATCTAATTTCAAAAGAGGTAATTATGGAAATCAAAATAATTGGCAGGTTATAATATAAACAATAATGAGAAAAAACTTCTAAGTTCAAATACTATCTGAAATTATGGATTACGGCAATGGAAGGAAATGAAATCCTCATCTCTCAATGCACTGTCAGGTTCCACTAGACCAGCAACAATTCAATTTAAAGCCCTGTTTTGAAAGTATTGGAATTTGACTTCAGATTCCATAGCACATGACAATAGGTTCTGATGTTATCATTAGGATTCTACCGGATAATAGGGTATTGTAAAACAAAATTAAGTTTTCTAATTGTCTCCGTATGATTATCAAGTTTAAACCTACACAACCTTGTAATTCAAATAAAACGCAGTATTATAATTTTAACACGTCAGACAGATTACAAAATGTTGTAAAACACTTTCAAGAACATAAAGAACCCGAAAAGAGGGGAGCAATCTTCACAGATTACATACTACTGTCACGTCTATGTACTGATTACAAGGTGTCTTAGATTTGCATATGTCTATTGCAAAAACAAGCAAAAAAAGGGCCCTATCCTTCTGCAAATGAAACACCAACTTTCCATCTAAATGAGACACACTTAGATGATACATAACCATTCAATTAGTATTCATGCACAGTTTAAGGTACACAAAAACTAAAATATATGACCAAGAGAGAACAAGATATATGACAACATATAAGATGCAACTGCCAACCTATTCCATGATGCCAAAGTTCAAACTCAATACTATAAATAATGGGAGTAATTTGATGAAATCCAGTGCATAGTTCACAACAGATACAAGTGTTTCAATAAATGACAAACAAAAGCTTGGCATGTATAATTGTTGGCAAGAATCATTATATAGGTGATGAGCCACAAGATTATAAAAAATAAGTCTATTTGTTTGTGGTCAAGGTCTCTTACAGTCTATTTGTTGGTGATCACAAGTAATAATTATATAGTAGATCGATCAGCAACTATAATATAAACAATGCATGAACAAAACTACACCCTGAAGCACATGCTCCCTCGGCAAATAGTACAAGACCGAAAATAATAATTCCATACACATAAAAGTTGTCAAAGAACACACATACTTAATTTCAGACACATAAATTTGCAGTATCATTTCATGCAAAATCAAACATTTAAGCTCTGGGTAAAAGGAACAAATTTAAAGCTCCTAACATATATAATTTTGTGTGGTGCACTTAGACTGTGTAAACATGATGCATTTATATACATCTTTATTAATGTCCAGATATGAATAATTTATTAACATGTGTACACTTTTTCTGAATGATTAGATATCATAAATTATATTTTTTTATAGCACATAAATATTATAACTTATCAGTTGCCAAAGATGTATATTGTCATTATGCACTAATGAATTCCAGCATTCAATCTAGAGAAATTTTATCATACATATAATTCTTCAAACTATAAACATTCAATATCTATGATCCTCTCTGCAAAAGTGCTATCAACGATGCACAGAGTGTGTCCATCTACTCTTCAATGCCCCCAAAAGGTGCTGACCACTGAACGAAGTACTACACCAACCTCGTACTAACATTCAAATCCTAAGAATCAACCCTAAAAATCAAACACTAGTTATAAGTACTAAAAAAATGAGAAGTGGAGGTTAAAGAAAACACATAGATGCACCACCGCAAGCTGCTAGGCCTTCACCACCAGATTCTCGTCGAAGCCGTGCTTCGCGCCCAGATCCAGCATGTCCGCCTCAACGACCGCCACATTCTCCTTCTCGTCCTGATTCGACGCCGTCGCGACGAAACCGGCCAACTTGGCCGCACCACCAACCGCACTTCCGTGGGAACCGCCAACCTCCTTCACCGCATGTATGCCGGTGACGGCGCGCTTCTTGTCCATAGTAGCAGCGGCCGCGTCGGCTGCGCTGCTCCCCGCCTTTATCACTGGCGGATTCGACGAATGTGCGGGGAGAGGGAGAAGAATCGAGTGGGAGGGGATGGAGTCGATGGAGTGAGACGAGGGTTTTCTTCTTCCCGATTTGGGGGTAAATGGGTGGGGAAAAGAAGACGAATCAGTCGACTAACCCTTTTATACGTGTTGCCATTTCGGTTTTGCCCACGTCACTCCTCCACCACCACGGACGCCATAAACGTCGCGTACGCGTACGGTGCGTGAAACAGCATGACCAGAGCAGCAGGGTTACTAGGCCGGCCCGTTATCTAGCGCCCGCTTCCAATTTCTATCACACAATTTTTCATGTATGGGATTGAACATACTACAAATATAAATTACCTGAAATCTTCAGCAGAAGTATATTAGTTTACTACAATAAGTTGACCATTTAGGTCTCGTTTGCTTTAATTCAAATTCAAACAATAGGAGTGTCATATGGAATATGCATCACGGGTTTTTCATACTTCCAATTATCGATGCATCTTACATTGTAAATTAATGAAATTAAAATTGAGAACCGAAAACACATGAACAACTATGCATAGGCATACACATATATATAAGTTTAGCATCAAGTGTGCATCATACCATGGCATAGCAAGTTTTTACTCATACTACAACAAGTTGATGATGGTGTTTCTAGTCAACTCACATGGGTCTGGAGCCCAATGCAATGTTGGGATATATGAGCCTATATGAGGCACAAGTGTGCATCATGCCATGGGCATACCACTTTTATACTTAGAATCAATGTCATGATTTGGCATAGTAGTTGTATAGTTTGATGTAACAACTAGATGGGATCATGTTGACCAAGTGTTGACTCATACAACAACAAAGATGATGAAGGTGTTCATAGACAACTCTCATAGGTCAAGAACCCATGCAATGTTGGCATGGTGCTATACATGATACAGGTGTGCATCATTTAAAGGCATAGCACAGTTGTGGCAGATCTAGACCTATCTCAGCTGTCTAGAAATACCTTCATGAACTTGTGGTTGTATGAGTCATCACTTTGGACAACATGATCCTACCTAGTTGATAGATATAAATATAACACTACTATGCCAAGACATGATGATCCCCTTTGTGGTAGATGTGGGCCCATGCCAAAATTGCATTGGCTATAGACCTCTCTGGGTTGGCTAGAAACACCAGCATCAACTTGTGGTTGTGTGACTCAGCAGTTGGCCAACATGATCCTACTTGTGGCAAATGTGGTCCCATGCAAACATTGCATGGTATCTAGACCTCTCTGGGTTGGATAGAAACACCATCATCAACTTAGTGGCTGTGTGAGTCACTACACCTGACCAACATGATCCCACCCACTTCATAGATCTAGCTATAAGAGTGCTATGCCAGGCCATGACAGAAACTAGCTTGTGGAAGATGTGGTTCCATTCCAACATTACATGGTATCTAGACCTATTTGGGTTGGCTATAAACACCATCATCAACTTAGTGGATGTGTGAGTCACTACACCTGGCCAACATGATCCTACCTACTTGCTAGATCTAGCTATAATTTTTCTATGTCAAGCCATGACACACACTAGCTTGTGGCAAATGTGGGGCCATGCCAACAGTGCATGGGATCTAGACCTATCTGGGCTGGCTAGAACCACCATCATCAACTTAGTTGTTGTTTGAGTCACTACACCTGGCAACATGATCCCACCCACTTGATAGATCTAGCTATAATAGTGTTATGCCAAGGCATGACACACACTAGCTTGTGGAAAATGTGGGGCCATGCCAACATTGCATGCATGGGACACCTCTCTGGGCTGGATAGAAACACATTCACCAACTTGTTGTTGTATATGTCATCACACCTGGCCAACATGATCTTATCTACTTGCTAGATCTAGCTATAAATTTGAGTTTGCCAAGCCATGACAAACACTAGCTTGTGGCAAATGTGGTCCCATGCAAACATTGCATGGGATCTAGACCTCTCTGGGTTGTATAGAAACACCATCATCAACTTAGTGGCTATGTGAGTCACTACACCTGACCAACCTGATCCCACCCACTTCATAGATCTAGCTATAAGAGTGCTATGCAAGGCCATGACACACACTAGCGTGTGGAAGATGTGGGTCCATTCCAACATTGCATGGTATCTAGACCTATTTGGGTTGGCTAGAAACACCATCATCAACTTAGTGGCTATGTGAGTCACTACACCTGGCCAACATGATCCTACCTACTTGCTAGATATAGCTAAAAAAATTCTATGCCAAGCCATGACACACACTATCTTGTGGCATATGTGAGGCCATGCCAACAGTGCATGGGGTCTAGACCTATCTGGTGGCTAGAACCACCATCATCAACTTAGTGGTTGTGTGAGTCACTACACCTAGCAACATGATCCCACCCACTTGATAGATCTAGCTATAAAAGTGTTATGCCAAGTCATGACACACACTAGCTTGTGGAAAATTTGGGGCCATGCCAACATTGCATGCTTGGGACACCTCTCTGGGCTAGATAGAAACACCTTCACCAACTTGTTGTTGTATATGTCATCACTCCTGGCCAACATGATCCTACCTACTTGCTAGATCTAGCTATAAATTTGAGTTTGCCAAGCCATGACACACTAGCTTGTGGAAAATGTGGGCCCATGCAAACATTGCATGGGATCTAGACCTCTCTGGGTTGGCTAGAAATACCATCATCAACTTAGTGGCTGTGTGAGTCTCTACACCTGACCAACATGATCCCACCCACTTCATAGATCTAGCTATAAGAGTGCTATGCCAGGCCATGACACACACTAGCTTGTGGAAGATGTGGGTCCATGGCAACATTGCATGGGGTCTAGACCTATCTGGGCTGGCTAGAACCACCATCATCAACTTAGTGGTTGTGTGAGTCACTACACCTAGCAACATGATCCCACCAACTTGATAGATCTAGCTATAAAAGTGTTATGCCAAGGCATGACACACACTAGCTTGTGGAAAATGTGGGGCCATGACAACATTGCATGCATAGGACACCTCTCTGGGCTGGATAGAAACACCTTCACCAACTTATTGTTGTATATGTCATCACACCTGGCCAACATGATCCTACATACTTGCTATATCTAGCTATAAATTTGAGTTTGCCAAGCCATGACACACACTAGCTTGTGGCAAATGTGGGCCATGCAAACATTGCATGGGATCTAGACCTCTCTGGGTTGGCTAGAAACACCATCATCAACTTAGTGGCTGTGTGAGTCACTACACTTTACCAACATGATCCCACCCACTTCATAGATCTAGCTATAAGAGTGCGATGCCAGGCCATGACACACACTAGCTTGTGGAAGATGTGGGTCCATTCCAACATTGTGTGGCATCTAAACCTCTTTGGGTTGGCTAGAAACACCATCATCAACTTAGTGGATGTGTGATTCACTACACCTGACCAACATGACCCTACCTACTTGCTAGATCTAGTTATAACTTTTCTATGCCAAGCCATGACACACACTAGCTTGTGGCAAATTTGGGGCCATGCCAACAGTGCATGGGGTCTAGACCTATCTGGGCTGGCTAGAACCACCATCATCAACTTAGTGGTTGTGTGAGTCACTACACCTAGTAAAATGATCCCACCCACTTGATAGATCTAGCTATAAAAGTGTTATGCCGAGGCATGACACATACTAGCTTGTGGAAAATGTGGGGCCATGCCAACATTGCATGCATGGGACACCTCTCTGGGCTGGATAGAAACACATTCACCAACTTGTTGTTGTATATGTCAACACACCTGGCCAACATGATCCTACCTACTTGCTAGATCTAGCTATAAATTTGAGTTTGCCAAGCCATGACACACACTAGCTTGTGGAAAATGTGGTCCCATGAAAACATTGCATGGGATCTAGACCTCTCTGGGTTGGCTAGAAACACCATCATCAACTTAGTGGCTATGTGAGTCACTACACCTGACCAACGTGATCCCACCCACTTCATAGATCTAGCTATAAGAGTGTTATGCCAGGCCATGACACACACTAGCTTGTGGAAGATGTGGGTCCATTCCAATATTGCATGGTATCTAGACCTATTTGGGTTGGCTAGAAACACCATCATCAATTTAGTGGTTGTGTGAGTCACCACACCTGGCCAACATGATCCTACCTACTTGCTAGATCGAGCTACAATTTTTCTATGCCAAGCTATGACACACACTAGCTTGTGGCAAATGTAGGGCCATGCCAACAATGCATGGGGTCTAGACCTATCTGGGCTGGCTAGAACCACCATCATCAACTTAGTGGTTGTGTGAGTCACTACACCTAGCAACATGATCCCACCAACTTGATAGATCTAGCTATAAAAGTGTTATGTCACGGCATGACACACACTAGCTTGTGGAAAATGTGGGGCCATGACAACATTGCATGCATAGGACACCTCTCTGGGCTGGATAGAAACACCTTCACCAACTTGTTGTTGTATATGTCATCACACCTGGCCAACATGATCCTACCTACATGCTAGATCTAGCTATAAATTTGAGTTTGCCAAGCCATGACACACACTAGCTTGTGGCAAATGTGGGCCCATGCAAACATTGCATGGGATCTAGACCTCTCTGGGTTGGCTAGAAACACCATCATCAACTTAGTGGCTGTGTGAGTCTCTACACCTGACCAACATGATCCCACCCACTTCATAGATCTAGCTATAAGAGTGCTAGGCCAAGCCATGCCACACACTAGCTTGTGTAAGATGTGGGTCCATTCGAACATTGCATGGTATCTAGACCTATTTGGGTTGGCTAGAAACTCCATCATCAACTTAGTGGCTGTGTGAGTCACTACACCCGGACAATATGATCCTACCTACTTGCTAGATCTAGCTATAATTTTTCCATGCCAAGCCATGACACACACTAGCTTGTGGAAAATGTGGGGCCATGCCAACAGTGCATGGGGTCTAGACCTATCTGGGCTGGCTAGAACCACCATCATCAACTTAGTGGTTGTGTGAGTCACTACACCTATCAACATGATCCCACCCACTTGATAGATCTAGCTATAAAAGTGTTATGCCAAGGCATGACACACACTAGCTTGTGGAAAATGTGGTGCCATGCCAACATTGCATGCATGGGACACCTCTCTGGGCTGGATAGAAACACATTCACCAACTTGTTGTTGTATATGTCATCACACCTGGCCAACATGATCCTACATACTTGCTAGATCTAGCTATAAATTTGAGTTTTCCAAGCCATGACACACACTAGCTTGTGGCAAATGTGGGCCCATGCAAACATTGCGTGGGATCTAGACATCTCTGGGTTGGCTAGAAACACCATCATCAACTTACTGGTTGTGTGAGTCACTACACTTGACCAACATGATCCCACCCACTTCATAGATCTAGCAATAAGAGTGTTATGCCAGGCCATGACACACACTAGCTTGTGGAAGATGTGGGTCCATTCCAACATTGCGTGGTATCTAGACCTATTTGGGTTGGCTAGAAACACCATCATCAACTTAGGGGATGTGTGATTCACTAGACCTGGCCAACATGACCCTACCTACTTGCTAGATCTAGATATAATTTTCTATGCCAAGCCATGACACACACTAGCTTGTGGAAAATTTGGGGCCATGCCAACAGTGCATGGGGTCTAGACCTATCTGGGCTGGCTAGAACCACCATCATCAACTTAGTGGTTGTGTGAGTCACTACACCTAGCAAAATTATCCCACCCACATGATAGATCTAGCTATAAAAGTGTTATGCCAAGGCATGACACACACTAGCTTGTGGAAAATGTGGGGCCATGCCAACATTGCATGCATGGGACACCTCTCTGGGCTGGATATAAACACATTCACCAACTTGTTGATGTATATGTCATCACACCTGGCCAACATGATCCTACCTACTTGCTAGATCTAGCTATAAATTTGAGTTTGCCAAGCCATGACACACACTAGCTTGTGGCAAATGTGGTCCCATGAAAACATTGCATGGGATCTAGACTTCTCTGGGTTGGCTAGAAACACCATCATCAACTTAGTTGCTGTGTGAGTCACTACACCTGACCAACATGATCCCACCCACTTCATAGATCTAGCTATAAGAGTGTTATGCCAGGCCATGACACACACTAGCTTGTGGAAGATGTGGGTCCATTCCAAAATTGCATGGTATCTAGACCTATTTGGGTTGGCTAGAAACACCATCATCAACTTAGTGGCTGTGTGAGTCACTACACCTGGCCAACATGATCCTACCTACTTGCTAGATCGAGCTATAATTTTTCTATGCCAAGCCATGACACACACTAGCTTGTGGCAAATGTGGGGCCATGCCAATAGTGCATGGGGTCTAGACCTATCTGGGCTGGCTAGAACCACCATCATCAAGTTAGTGGTTATGTGAGTCACTACACCTAGCAACATGATCCCACCAACTTGATAGATCTGGCTATAAAAGTGTTATGTCACGGCATGACAGACACTAGCTTGTGGAAAATGTGGGGCCATGACAACATTGCATGCATAGGACACCTCTCTGGGCTGGATAGAAACACCTTCACCAACTTGTTGTTGTATATGTCATCACACCTGGCCAACATGATCCTACCTACATGCTAGATCTAGCTATAAATTTGAGTTTGCCAAGCCATGACACACACTAGCTTGTGGCAAATGTGGGCCCATGCAAACATTGCATGGGATCTAGACCTCTCTGGGTTGGCTACAAACACCATCATCAACTTAGTGGCTGTGTGAGTCTCTACACCTGACCAACATGATCCCACCCACTTCATAGATCTAGCTATAAGAGTGCTATGCCAGGCCATGACACACACTATCTCGTGGAAGATGTGGGTCCATTCCAACATTGCATGGTATCTAGACCTATTTGGGTTGGCTAGAAACACCATCATCAACTTAGTGGCTGTGTGAGTCACTACACCTGACAACATGATCCTACCTACTTGCTAGATCTAGCTATAATTTTTCTATGTCAAGCCATGACACACACTAGCTTCTGGAAAATGTGGGGCCATGCCAACAGGGCATGGGGTCTAGACCTATCTGGGCTGGCTAGAACCACCATCATCAACTTAGTGGTTGTGTGAGTCACTACACCTAGCAACATGATCCCACCCACTTGATAGATCTAGCTATAAAAGTGTTATGCCAAGGCATGACACACACTAGCTTGTGGAAAATGTGGGGACATGCCAACATTGCATGCATGGGACACCTCTCTGGGCTGGATAGAAACACATTCACCAACTTTTTGTATATGTCATCACACCTGGCCAACATGATCCTACATACTTGCTAGATCTAGCTATAAATTTGAGTTTGCCAAGCCATGACACACACTAGCTTGTGGCAAATGTGGGACCATGCAAACATTGCATGGCGTCTAGACCTCTCTGGGTTCGCTAGAAACACCATCATCAACTTAGTGGCTGTGTGAGTCACTACACTTGACCAACATGATCCCACCCAATTCATAGATCTAGCTATAAGAGTGTTATGCCAGGCCATGACACACACTAGCTTGTGGAAGATGTGGGTCCATTCCAACATTGCGTGGTATCTAGACCTGTTTGGGTTGGCTAGAAACACCATCATCAACTTAGTGGATGTGTGATTCACTACACCTGGCCAACATGACCGTACCTACTTGCTAGATCTAGCTATAACTTTTCTATACCAAGCCATGACACACACTAGCTTGTGGCAAATGTGGGGCCATGCCAACAGTGCATGGGGTCTAGACCTATCTGGGCTGGCTAGAACCACCATCATCAACTTAGTGGTTGTGTGAGTCACTACACCAAGCAAAATGATCCCACCCACTTGATAGATCTAGCTATATAAGTGTTATGCCAAGGCATGACACACACTAGCTTGTGGAAAATGTGGGGCCATGCCAACATTGCATGCATGGGACACCTCTCTGGGCTGGATAGAACACCTTCACCAACTTGTTGTTGTATATGTCATCACACCTGGCCAACATGATCCTACCTACTTGCTAGATCTAGCTATAAATTTGAGTTTGCCAAGCCATGACACACACTAGCTTGTGGCAAATGTGGTCCCATGCCAACATTGCATGGGATCTAGACCTCTCTGGGCTGGCTAGAACCACCATCATCAACTTAGTGGCTGTGTGAGTCACTACACCTAGCAACATGATCCCACCCACTTCATAGATCTAGCTATAAGAGTGCTATGCCAGGCCATGACACACACTAGCTTGTGGAAGATGTGGGTCCATTCCAACATTGCATGGTATCTAGACCTATTTGGGTTGGCTAGAAACACCATCATCAACTTAGTTGTTGTGTGAGTCACTCACACCTGGCCAACATGATCCTACCTACTTGCTAGATCGAGCTATAATTTTTCTATGCCAAGCCATGACACACACTAGCTTGTGGCAAATGTGGGGCCATGCCAACAGTGCATGGGGTCTAGACCTCTCTGGGTTGGCTAGAAACACCATCATCAACTTAGTGGCTGTGTGAGTCTCTACACCTACCAACATGATCCCACCACTTCATAGATCTAGCTATAAGAGTGCTATGCCACGCCATGACACACACTAGCTTGTGGAAGATGTGGGTCCATTCCAACATTGCATGGTATCTAGACCTATTTGGGTTGGCTAGAAACACCATCATCAACTTAGTGGCTGTGTGAGTCACTACACCTGGCCAACATGATCCTACCTACTTGCTAGATCTAGCTATAATTTTTCCATGCCAAGCCATGACACACACTAGCTTGTGGAAAATGTGGGGCCATGCCAACATTGCATGGGGTCTAGACCTATCTGGGCTGGCTAGAACCACCATCATCAACTTAGTGGTTGTGTGAGTCACTACACCTAGCAACATGATCCCACCCACTTGATAGATCTAGCTATAAAAGTGTTATGCCAAGGCATGACACACACTAGCTTGTGGAAAATGTGGGGCCATGCCAACATTGCATGCATGGGACACCTCTCTGGGCTGGATAGAAACACATCACCAACTTAGTGGCTGTATATGTCTCACACCTGGCCAACATGATCCTACATACTTGCTAGATCTAGCTATAAATTTGAGTTTGCCAAGCCATGACACACACTAGCTTGTGGCAAATGTGGGCCCATGCAAACATTGCATGGGTCTAGACCTCTCTGGGTCGGCTAGAAACACCATCATCAACTTAGTGGCTGTGTGAGTCACTACACTTGACCAACATGATCCCACCCACTTCATAGATCTAGCTATAAGAGTGTTATGCCAGGCCATGACACACACTAGCTTGTGGAAGATGTGGGTCCATTCCAACATTGCGTGGTATCTAGACCTATTGGGTTGGCTAGAAACACCATCATCAACTTAGTGGATGTGTGATTCACTACACCTGGCCAACATGACCGTACCTACTTGCTAGATCTAGCTATAACTTTTCTATGCCAAGCCATGACACACACTAGCTTGTGGCAAATTTGGGGCCATGCCAACAGTGCATGGGTCTAGACCTATCTGGGCTGGCTAGAACCACCATCATCAACTTAGTGGTTGTGTGAGTCACTACACCTAGCAAAATGATCCCACCCACTTGATAGATCTAGCTATAAAAGTGTTATGCCAAGGCATGACACACACTAGCTTGTGGAAAATGTGGGGCCATGCCAACATTGCATGCATGGGACACCTCTCTGGGCTGGATAGCAACACCTTCACCAACTTGTTGTTGTATATGTCATCACACCTGGCCAACATGATCCTACCTACTTTCTAGATCTAGCTATAAATTTGAGTTTGCCAAGCCATGACACACACTAGCTTGTGGCAAATGTGGTCCCATGAAAACATTGCATGGGATCTAGACCTCTCTGGGTTGGCTAGAAACACCATCATCAACTTAGTGGCTGTGTGAGTCACTACACCTGACCAACATGATCCCACCCACTTCATAGATCTAGCTATAAGAGTGCTATGCCAGGCCATGACACACACTAGCTTGTGGAAGATGTGGGTCCATTCCAACATTGCATGGTATCTAGACCTATTTGGGTTGGCTAGAAACACCATCATCAACTTAGTGGCTGTGTGAGTCACTACACCTGGCCAACATGATCCTACCTACTTGCTAGATCGAGCTATAATTTTTCTATGCCAAGCTATGACACACACTAGCTTGTGGCAAATGTGGGGCCATGCCAACAGTGCATGGGGTCTAGACCTATCTGGGCTGGCTAGAACCACCATCATCAACTTAGTGGTTGTGTGAGTCACTACACCTAGCAACATGATCCCACCAACTTGATAGATCTAGCTATAAAAGTGTTATGTCACGGCATGACACACACTAGCTTGTGGAAAATGTGGGGCCATGACAACATTGCATGCATAGGACACCTCTCTGGGCTGGATAGAAACACCTTCACCAACTTGTTGTATATGTCATCACACCTGGCCAACATGATCCTACCTACTTGCTAGATCTAGCTATAAATTTGAGTTTGCCAAGCCATGACACACACTAGCTTGTGGAAAATGTGGGCCCATGCAAACATTGCATGGGATCTAGACCTCTCTGGGTTGGCTAGAAACACCATCATCAACTTAGTGGCTGTGTGAGTCTCTACACCTGACCAACATGATCCCACCCACTTCATAGATCTAGCTATAATTTGAGTTTGCCAGGCCATGACACACACTAGCTTGTGGAAATGTGGGTCCATTCAAACATTGCATGGTATCTAGACCTATTTGGGTTGGCTAGAAACACCATCATCAACTTAGTGGCTGTGTGAGTCACTACACCCGGACCAACATGATCCTACCTACTTGCTAGATCTAGCTATAATTTTTCTATGCCAAGCCATGACACACACTAGCTTGTGGAAATGTGGGTCCATGCCAACAGTGCATGGGTCTAGACCTATCTGGGTGGCTAGAACCACCATCATCAACTTAGTGGTTGTGTGAGTCACTACACCTAGCAACATGATCCCACCCACTTGATAGATCTAGCTATAAGTTTTATGCCAAGCCATGACACACACTAGCTTGTGGAAAATGTGGGGCCATGCCAACATTGCATGGGTCTAGACCTCTCTGGGCTGGATAGAAACACATTCACAACTTTGTGTTGTGTCATCACACCTGGCCAACAACATGATCCTATTGTGGCAAATGTGGGTCCCATGCAAACATTGCATGGGATCTAGACCTCTCTGGGTTGGCTAGAAACACCATCATCAACTTAGTGGCTGTGTGAGTCACTACACCTGACCAACATGATCCCACCCACTTCATAGATCTAGCTATAAGAGTGCTATGCCAGGCCATGACACACACTAGCTTGTGGAAGATGTGGGTCCATTCCAACATTGCATGGTATCTAGACCTATTTGGGTTGGCTAGAAACACCATCATCAACTTAGTGGATGTGTGAGTCACTACACCTGGCCAACATGATCCTACCTACTTGCTAGATCTAGCTATAATTTTTCTATGCCAAGCCATGACACACACTAGCTTGTGGCAAATGTGGGGCCATGCCAACAGTGCATGGGTCTAGACCTATCTGGGCTGGCTAGAACCACCATCATCAACTTAGTGGTTGTGTTAGTCACTACACCTAGCAACATGATCCCACCCACTTGATAGATCTAGCTATAAAAGTGTTATGCCAAGGCATGACACACACTAGCTTGTGGAAAATGTGGGGCCATGCCAACATTGCATGCATGGGACACCTCTCTGGGCTGGATAGAAACACATTCACCAACTTGTTGTTGTATATGTCATCACACCTGGCCAACATGATCCTACCTACTTGCTAGATCTAGCTATAAATTTGAGTTTGCCAAGCCATGACACACACTAGCTTGTGGCAAATGTGGTCCCATGCAAACATTGCATGGGATCTAGACCTCTCTGGGTTGGCTAGAAACACCATCATCAACTTAGTGGCTGTGTGAGTCACTACACCTGACCAACATGATCCCACCCACTTCATAGATCTAGCTATAAGAGTGCTATGCCAGGCCATGACACACACTAGCTTGTGGAAGATGTGGGTCCATTCCAACATTGCATGGTATCTAGACCTATTTGGGTTGGCTAGAAACACCATCATCAACTTAGTGGCTGTGTGAGTCACTACACCTGGCCAACATGATCCTACCTACTTGCTAGATCTAGCTAAATTTTTCTATGCCAAGCCATGACACACACTAGCTTGTGGCAAATGTGGGGCCATGCCAACAGTGCATGGGGTCTAGACCTATCTGCTGGCTAGAACCACCATCATCAACTTAGTGGTTGTGTGAGTCACTACACCTAGCAACATGATCCCACCCACTTGATAGATCTAGCTATAAAAGTGTTATGCCAAGGCATGACACACACTAGCTTGTGGAAAATGTGGGGCCATGCCAACATTGCATGCATGGGACACCTCTCTGGGCTGGATAGAAACACCTTCACCAACTTGTTGTTGTATATGTCATCACACCTGGCCAACATGATCCTACCTACTTGCTAGATCTAGCTATAAATTTGAGTTTGCCAAGCCATGACACACTAGCTTGTGGAAAATGTGGGCCCATGCAAACATTGCATGGGATCTAGACCTCTCTGGGTTGGCTAGAAACACCATCATCAACTTAGTGGCTGTGTGAGTCTCTACACCTGACCAACATGATCCCACCCACTTCATAGATCTAGCTATAAGAGTGCTATGCCAGGCCATGACACACACTAGCTTGTGGAAATGTGGGTCCATGCAACATTGCATGGGGTCTAGACCTATCTGGGCTGGCTAGAACCACCATCATCAACTTAGTGGTTGTGTGAGTCACTACACCTAGCAACATGATCCCACCAACTTGATAGATCTAGCTATAAAAGTGTTATGCCAAGGCATGACACACACTAGCTTGTGGAAAATGTGGGGCCATGCCAACATTGCATGCATAGGACACCTCTCTGGGCTGGATAGAAACACCTTCACCAACTTGTTGTTGTATATGTCATCACACCTGGCCAACATGATCCTACATACTTGCTAGATCTAGCTATAAATTTGAGTTTGCCAAGCCATGACACACACTAGCTTGTGGCAAATGTGGGCCATGCAAACATTGCATGGGATCTAGACCTCTCTGGGTTGGCTAGAAACACCATCATCAACTTAGTGGCTGTGTGAGTCACTACACTTGACCAACATGATCCCACCCACTTCATAGATCTAGCTATAAGAGTGCTATGCCAGGCCATGACACACACTAGCTTGTGGAAGATGTGGGTCCATTCCAACATTGTGTGGTATCTAGACCTATTTGGGTTGGCTAGAAACACCATCATCAACTTAGTGGATGTGTGATTCACTACACCTGGCCAACATGACCCTACCTACTTGCTAGATCTAGCTATAATTTTTCTATGCCAAGCCATGACACACACTAGCTTGTGGCAAATTTGGGGCCATGCCAACAGTGCATGGGGTCTAGACCTATCTGGGCTGGCTAGAACCACCATCATCAACTTAGTGGTTGTGTGAGTCACTACACCTAGCAAAATGATCCCACCCACTTGATAGATCTAGCTATAAAAGTGTTATGCCAAGGCATGACACACACTAGCTTGTGGAAAATGTGGGGCCATGCCAACATTGCATGCATGGGACACCTCTCTGGGCTGGATAGAAACACATTCACCAACTTGTTGTTGTATATGTCACACACCTGGCCAACATGATCCTACCTACTTGCTAGATCTAGCTATAAATTTGAGTTTGCCAAGCCATGACACACACTAGCTTGTGGCAAATGTGGTCCCATGAAAACATTGCATGGGATCTAGACCTCTCTGGGTTGGCTAGAAACACCATCATCAACTTAGTGGCTGTGTGAGTCACTACACCTGACCAACATGATCCCACCCACTTCATAGATCTAGCTATAAGAGTGTTATGCCAGGCCATGACACACACTAGCTTGTGGAAGATGTGGGTCCATTCCAACATTGCATGGTATCTAGACCTATTTGGGTTGGCTAGAAACACCATCATCAACTTAGTGGTTGTGTGAGTCACTACACCTGGCCAACATGATCCTACCTACTTGCTAGATCGAGCTATAATTTTTCTATGCCAAGCTATGACACACACTAGCTTGTGGCAAATGTGGGGCCATGCCAACAGTGCATGGGGTCTAGACCTATCTGGGCTGGCTAGAACCACCATCATCAACTTAGTGGTTGTGTGAGTCACTACACCTAGCAACATGATCCCACCAACTTGATAGATCTAGCTATAAAAGTGTTATGTCACGGCATGACACACACTAGCTTGTGGAAAATGTGGGGCCATGACAACATTGCATGCATAGGACACCTCTCTGGGCTGGATAGAAACACCTTCACCAACTTGTTGTTGTATATGTCATCACACCTGGCCAACATGATCCTACCTACATGCTAGATCTAGCTATAAATTTGAGTTTGCCAAGCCATGACACACACTAGCTTGTGGCAAATGTGGGCCCATGCAAACATTGCATGGGATCTAGACCTCTCTGGGTTGGCTAGAAACACCATCATCAACTTAGTGGCTGTGTGAGTCTCTACACCTGACCAACATGATCCCACCCACTTCATAGATCTAGCTATAAGAGTGCTATGCCAGGCCATGACACACACTAGCTTGTGGAAGATGTGGGTCCATTCCAACATTGCATGGTATCTAGACCTATTTGGGTTGGCTAGAAACACCATCATCAACTTAGTGGCTGTGTGAGTCACTACACCCGGACAACATGATCCTACCTACTTGCTAGATCTAGCTATAATTTTTCCATGCCAAGCCATGACACACACTAGCTTGTGGAAAATGTGGGGCCATGCCAACAGTGCATGGGGTCTAGACCTATCTGGGCTGGCTAGAACCACCATCATCAACTTAGTGGTTGTGTGAGTCACTACACCTAGCAACATGATCCCACCCACTTGATAGATCTAGCTATAAAAGTGTTATGCCAAGGCATGACACACACTAGCTTGTGGAAAATGTGGGGCCATGCCAACATTGCATGCATGGGACACCTCTCTGGGCTGGATAGAAACACATTCACCAACTTGTTGTTGTATATGTCATCACACCTGGCCAACATGATCCTACATACTTGCTAGATCTAGCTATAAATTTGAGTTTGCCAAGCCATGACACACACTAGCTTGTGGCAAATGTGGGCCCATGCAAACATTGCGTGGGATCTAGACCTCTCTGGGTTGGCTAGAAACACCATCATCAACTTAGTGGTTGTGTGAGTCACTACACTTGACCAACATGATCCCACCCACTTCATAGATCTAGCAATAAGAGTGTTATGCCAGGCCATGACACACACTAGCTTGTGGAAGATGTGGGTCCATTCCAACATTGCGTGGTATCTAGACCTATTTGGGTTGGCTAGAAACACCATCATCAACTTAGTGGATGTGTGATTCACTACACCTGGCCAACATGACCCTACCTACTTGCTAGATCTAGCTATAAATTTTCTATGCCAAGCCATGACACACACTAGCTTGTGGAAAATTTGGGGCCATGCCAACAGTGCATGGGGTCTAGACCTATCTGGGCTGGCTAGAACCACCATCATCAACTTAGTGGTTGTGTGAGTCACTACACCTAGCAAAATGATCCCACCCACTTGATAGATCTAGCTATAAAAGTGTTATGCCAAGGCATGACACACACTAGCTTGTGGAAAATGTGGGGCCATGCCAACATTGCATGCATGGGACACCTCTCTGGGCTGGATAGAAACACCTTCACCAACTTGTTGTTGTATATGTCATCACACCTGGCCAACATGATCCTACCTACTTGCTAGATCTAGCTATAAATTTGAGTTTGCCAAGCCATGACACACACTAGCTTGTGGCAAATGTGGTCCCATGAAAACATTGCATGGGATCTAGACCTCTCTGGGTTGGCTAGAAACACCATCATCAACTTAGTGGCTGTGTGAGTCACTACACCTGACCAACATGATCCCACCCACTTCATAGATCTAGCTATAAGAGTGCTATGCCAGGCCATGACACACACTAGCTTGTGGAAGATGTGGGTCCATTCCAACATTGCATGGTATCTAGACCTATTTGGGTTGGCTAGAAACACCATCATCAACTTAGTGGCTGTGTGAGTCACTACACCTGGCCAACATGATCCT
Source organism: Avena atlantica (assembly GCA_910589765.1). Classification (NCBI taxonomy): domain Eukaryota; kingdom Viridiplantae; phylum Streptophyta; class Magnoliopsida; order Poales; family Poaceae; genus Avena; species Avena atlantica. Next base: position 59,987,001 of record OU342736.1, read on the forward strand.
ACCTACTTGCTAGATCGAGCTATAATTTTTCTATGCCAAGCTATGACACACACTAGCTTGTGGCAAATGTGGGGCCATGCCAACAGTGCATGGGGTCTAGACCTATCTGGGCTGGCTAGAACCACCATCATCAACTTAGTGGTTGTGTGAGTCACTACACCTAGCAACATGATCCCACCAACTTGATAGATCTAGCTATAAAAGTGTTATGTCACGGCATGACACACACTAGCTTGTGGAAAATGTGGGGCCATGACAACATTGCATGCATAGGACACCTCTCTGGGCTGGATAGAAACACCTTCACCAACTTGTTGTTGTATATGTCATCACACCTGGCCAACATGATCCTAACTACTTGCTAGATCTAGCTATAAATTTGAGTTTGCCAAGCCATGACACACACTAGCTTGTGGCAAATGTGGGCCCATGCAAACATTGCATGGGATCTAGACCTCTCTGGGTTGGCTAGAAACACCATCATCAACTTAGTGGCTGTGTGAGTCTCTACACCTGACCAACATGATCCCACCCACTTCATAGATCTAGCTATAAGAGTGCTATGCCAGGCCATGACACACACTAGCTTGTGGAAGATGTGGGTCCATTCCAACATTGCATGGTATCTAGACCTATTTGGGTTGGCTAGAAACACCATCATCAACTTAGTGGCTGTGTGAGTCACTACACCCGGACAATATGATCCTACCTACTTGCTAGATCTAGCTATAATTTTTCCATGCCAAGCCATGACACACACTAGCTTGTGGAAAATGTGGGGCCATGCCAACAGTGCATGGGGTCTAGACCTATCTGGGCTGGCTAGAACCACCATCATCAACTTAGTGGTTGTGTGAGTCACTACACCTAGCAACATGATCCCACCCACTTGATAGATCTAGCTATAAAAGTGTTATGCCAAGGCATGACACACACTAGCTTGTGGAAAATGTGGGGCCATGCCAACATTGCATGCATGGGACACCTCTCTGGGCTGGATAGAAACACATTCACCAACTTTTGTATATGTCATCACACCTGGCCAACATGATCCTACATACTTGCTAGATCTAGCTATAAATTTGAGTTTGCCAAGCCATGACACACACTAGCTTGTGGCAAATGTGGGCCCATGCAAACATTGCATGGGTCTAGACCTCTCTGGGTTGGCTAGAAACACCATCATCAACTTAGTGGCTGTGTGAGTCACTACACTTGACCAACATGATCCCACCCACTTCATAGATCTAGCTATAAGAGTGTTATGCCAGGCCATGACACACACTAGCTTGTGGAAGATGTGGGTCCATTCCAACATTGCGTGGTATCTAGACCTATTTGGGTTGGCTAGAAACACCATCATCAACTTAGTGGATGTGTGATTCACTACACCTGGCCAACATGACCTACCTACTTGCTAGATCTAGCTATAACTTTTCTATACCAAGCCATGATACACACTAGCTTGTGGCAAATTTGGGGCCATGCCAACAGTGCATGGGGTCTAGACCTATCTGGGCTGGCTAGAACCACCATCATCAACTTAGTGGTTGTGTGAGTCACTACACCAAGCAAAATGATCCCACCCACTTGATAGATCTAGCTATATAAGTGTTATGCCAAGGCATGACACACACTAGCTTGTGGAAAATGTGGGGCCATGCCAACATTGCATGCATGGGACACCTCTCTGGGCTGGATAGCAACACCTTCACCTACTTGTTGTTGTATATGTCATCACACCTGGCCAACATGATCCTACCTACTTTCTAGATCTAGCTATAAATTTGAGTTTGCCAAGCCATGACACACACTAGCTTGTGGCAAATGCGGTCCCATGAAAACATTGCATGGGATCTAGGCCTCTCTGGGTTGGCTAGAAACACCATCATCAACTTAGTGGCTGTGTGAGTCACTACACCTAACCAACATGATCCCACCCACTTCATAGATCTAGCTATAAGAGTGCTATGCCAGGCCATGACACACACTAGCTTGTGGAAGATGTGGGTCCATTCCAACATTGATGGTATCTAGACCTATTTGGGTTGGCTAGAAACACCATCATCAACTTAGTGGCTGTGTGAGTCACTACACCTGGCCAACATGATCCTACCTACTTGCTAGATCGAGCTATAATTTTTCTATGCCAAGCTATGACACACACTAGCTTGTGGCAAATGTGGGGCCATGCCAATAGTGCATGGGGTCTAGACCTATCTGGGCTGGCTAGAACCACCATCATCAACTTAGTGGTTGTGTGAGTCACTACACCTAGCAACATGGTCCCACCAACTTGATAGATCTAGCTATAAAAGTGTTATGTCACGGCATGACACACACTAGCTTGTGGAAAATGTGGGGCCATGACAACATTGCATGCATAGGACACCTCTCTGGGCTGGATAGAAACACCTTCACCAACTTGTTGTATATGTCATCACACCTGGCCAACATGATCCTACCTACTTGCTAGATCTAGCTATAAATTTGAGTTTGCCAAGCCATGACACACACTAGCTTGTGGAAAATGTGGGCCCATGCAAACATTGCATGGGATCTAGACCTCTCTGGGTTGGCTAGAAACACCATCATCAACTTAGTGGCTGTGTGAGTCTCTACACCTGACCAACATGATCCCACCCACTTCATAGATCTAGCTATAAATTTGAGTTTGCCAAGCCATGACACACACTAGCTTGTGGAAATGTGGGCCCATGCAAACATTGCATGGGATCTAGACCTCTCTGGGTTGGCTAGAAACACCATCATCAACTTAGTGGCTGTGTGAGTCTCTACACCTGACCAACATGATCCCACCCACTTCATAGATCTAGCTATAAGAGTGCTATGCCAGGCCATGACACACACTAGCTTGTGGAAGATGTGGGTCCATTCCAACATTGCATGGTATCTAGACCTATTTGGGTCGGCTAGAAACACCATCATCAACTTAGTGGCTGTGTAAGTCATTACACCCGGACAATATGATCCTACCTACTTGCTAGATCTAGCTATAATTTTAACAGGCCAAGCCATGACACACACTAGCTTGTGGAAAATGTGGGGCCATGCCAACAGTGCATGGGGTCTAGACCTATCTGGGCTGCCTAGAACTACCATCATCAACTTAGTGGTTGTGTGAGTCACTACACCTATCAACATGATCCCACCCACTTGATAGATCTAGCTATAAAAGTGTTATGCCAAGGCATGACACACACTAGCTTGTGGAAAATGTGGGGCCATGCCAACATTGCATGCATGGGACACCTCTCTAGGCTGGATCGAAACACATTCACCAACTTGTTGTTGTAGATGTCATCACACCTGGCCAACATGATCCTACATACTTGCTAGATCTAGCTATAAATTTGAGTTTGCCAAGCCATGACACACACTAGCTTGTGGCAAATGTGGGCCCATGCAAACATTGCGTGGGATCTGGACATCTCTGGGTTGTCTAGAAACACCATCATCAACTTAGTGGCTGTGTGAGTCACTACACTTGACTAACATGATCCCACCCACTTCATAGATCTAGCTATAAGAGTGTTATGCCAGGCCATGACACACACTAGCTTGTGGAAGATGTGGGTCCATTCCAACATTGCGTGGTATCTAGACCTATTTGGGTTGGGTAGAAACACCATCATCAACTTAGTGGATGTGTGATTCACTACACCTGGCCAACATGACCATACCTACTTGCTAGATCTAGCTATAAATTTTCTATGCCAAGCCATGACACACACTAGCTTGTGGAAAATTTGGGGCCATGCCAACAGTGCATGGGGTCTAGACCTATCTGGGCTGGCTAGAACCACCATCATCAACTTAGTGGCTGTGTGAGTCACTACACCTGGCCAACATGATCCTACCTACTTGCTAGATCGAGCTATAATTATTCTATGCCACGCTATGACACACACTAGCTTGTGGCAAATGTGGGGCCATGCCAATAGTGCATGGGGTCTAGACCTATCTGGGCTGGCTAGAACCACCATCATCAAGTTAGTGGTTATGTGAGTCACTACACCTAGCAACATGATCCCACCAACTTGATAGATCTGGCTATAAAAGTGTTATGTCACGGCATGACAGACACTAGCTTGTGGAAAATGTGGGGCCATGACAACATTGCATGCATAGGACACCTCTCTGGGCTGGATAGAAACACCTTCACCAACTTGTTGTTGTATATGTCATCACACCTGGCCAACATGATCCTACCTACATGCTAGATCTAGCTATAAATTTGAGTTTGCCAAGCCATGACACACACTAGCTTGTGGCAAATGTGGGCCCATGCAAACATTGCATGGGATCTAGACCTCTCTGGGTTGGCTAGAAACACCATCATCAACTTAGTGGCTGTGTGAGTCTCTACACCTGACCAACATGATCCCACCCACTTCATAGATCTAGCTATAAGAGTGCTATGCCAGGCCATGACACACACTAGCTTGTGGAAGATGTGGGTCCATTCCAACATTGCATGGTATCTAGACCTATTTGGGTTGGCTAGAAACACCATCATCAACTTAGTGGCTGTGTGAGTCACTACACCCGGACAATATGATCCTACCTACTTGCTAGATCTAGCTATAATTTTTCCATGCCAAGCCATGACACACACTAGCTTCTGGAAAATGTGGGGCCATGCCAACAGGGCATGGGGTCTAGACCTATCTGGGCTGGCTAGAACCACCATCATCAACTTAGTGGTTGTGTGAGTCACTACACCTAGCAACATGATCCCACCCACTTGATAGATCTAGCTATAAAAGTGTTATGCCAAGGCATGACACACACTAGCTTGTGGAAAATGTGGGGACATGCCAACATTGCATGCATGGGACACCTCTCTGGGCTGGATAGAAACACATTCACCAACTTTTTGTATATGTCATCACACCTGGCCAACATGATCCTACATACTTGCTAGATCTAGCTATAAATTTGAGTTTGCCAAGCCATGACACACACTAGCTTGTGGCAAATGTGGGACCATGCAAACATTGCGTGGCGTCTAGACCTCTCTGGGTTCGCTAGAAACACCATCATCAACTTAGTGGCTGTGTGAGTCACTACACTTGACCAACATGATCCCACCCACTTCATAGATCTAGCTATAAGAGTGTTATGCCAGGCCATGACACACACTAGCTTGTGGAAGATGTGGGTCCATTCCAACATTGCGTGGTATCTAGACCTATTTGGGTTGGCTAGAAACACCATCATCAACTTAGTGGATGTGTGATTCACTACACCTGGCCAACATGACCGTACCTACTTGCTAGATCTAGCTATAACTTTTCTATACCAAGCCATGACACACACTAGCTTGTGGCAAATTTGGGGCCATGCCAACAGTGCATGGGGTCTAGACCTATCTGGGCTGGCTAGAACCACCATCATCAACTTAGTGGTTGTGTGAGTCACTACACCTAGCAAAATGATCCCACCCACTTGATAGATCTAGCTATAAAAGTGTTATGCCAAGGCATGACACACACTAGCTTGTGGAAAATGTGGGGCCATGCCAACATTGCATGCATGGGACACCTCTCTGGGCTGGATAGCAACACCTTCACCAACTTGTTGTTGTATATGTCATCACACCTGGCCAACATGATCCTACCTACTTTCTAGATCTAGCTATAAATTTGAGTTTGCCAAGCCATGACACACACTAGCTTGTGGCAAATGTGGTCCCATGAAAACATTGCATGGGATCTAGACCTCTCTGGGTTGGCTAGAAACACCATCATCAACTTAGTGGCTGTGTGAGTCACTACACCTGACCAACATGATCCCACCCACTTCATAGATCTAGCTATAAGAGTGCTATGCCAGGCCATGACACACACTAGCTTGTGGAAGATGTGGGTCCATTCCAACATTGATGGTATCTAGACCTATTTGGGTTGGCTAGAAACACCATCATCAACTTAGTGGCTGTGTGAGTCACTACACCTGGCCAACATGATCCTACCTACTTGCTAGATCGAGCTATAATTTTTCTATGCCAAGCTATGACACACACTAGCTTGTGGCAAATGTGGGGCCATGCCAATAGTGCATGGGGTCTAGACCTATCTGGGCTGGCTAGAACCACCATCATCAACTTAGTGGTTGTGTGAGTCACTACACCTAGCAACATGGTCCCACCAACTTGATAGATCTAGCTATAAAAGTGTTATGTCACGGCATGACACACACTAGCTTGTGGAAAATGTGGGGCCATGACAACATTGCATGCATAGGACACCTCTCTGGGCTGGATAGAAACACCTTCACCAACTTGTTGTATATGTCATCACACCTGGCCAACATGATCCTACCTACTTGCTAGATCTAGCTATAAATTTGAGTTTGCCAAGCCATGACACACACTAGCTTGTGGAAAATGTGGGCCCATGCAAACATTGCATGGGATCTAGACCTCTCTGGGTTGGCTAGAAACACCATCATCAACTTAGTGGCTGTGTGAGTCTCTACACCTGACCAACATGATCCCACCCACTTCATAGATCTAGCTATAAATTTGAGTTTGCCAAGCCATGACACACACTAGCTTGTGCAAATGTGGGCCCATGCAAACATTGCATGGGATCTAGACCTCTCTGGGTTGGCTAGAAACACCATCATCAACTTAGTGGCTGTGTGAGTCTCTACACCTGACCAACATGATCCCACCCACTTCATAGATCTAGCTATAAGAGTGCTATGCCAGGCCATGACACACACTAGCTTGTGGAAGATGTGGGTCCATTCCAACATTGCATGGTATCTAGACCTATTTGGGTTGGCTAGAAACATGATCATCAACTTAGTGGCTGTGTGAGTCACTACACCGGCCAACATGATCCTACCTACTTCCTAGATCTAGCTATAATTTTTCTATGCCAAGCCATGACACACACTAGCTTGTGGAAAATGTGGGGCCATGCCAACAGTGCATGGGGTCTAGACCTATCTGGGCTGGCTAGAACCACCATCATCAACTTAGTGGTTGTGTGAGTCACTACACCTAGCAACATGATCCCACCCACTTGATAGATCTAGCTATAAAAGTGTTATGCCAAGGCATGACACACACTAGCTTGTGGAAAATGTGGGGCCATGCCAACATTGCATGCATGGGACACCTCTCTGGGCTGGATAGAAACACATTCACCAACTTGTTGTTGTATATGTCATCACACCTGGCCAACATGATCCTACATACTTGCTAGATCTAGCTATAAATTTGAGTTTGCCAAGCCATGACACACACTAGCTTGTGGCAAATGTGGGCCCATGCAAACATTGCATGGGATCTAGACCTCTCTGGGTTGGCTAGAAACACCATCATCAACTTAGTGGCTGTGTGAGTCACTACACTTGACCAACATGATCCCACCCACTTCATAGATCTAGCAATAAGAGTGTTATGCCAGGCCATGACACACACTAGCTTGTGGAAGATGTGGGGCCATTCCAACATTGCATGGTATCTAGACCTATTTGGGTTGGCTAGAAACACCATCATCAACTTAGTGGATGTGTGATTCACTACACCTGGCCAACATGACCTACCTACTTGCTAGATCTAGCTATAATTTTCTATGCCAAGCCATGACACACACTAGCTTGTGGCAAATGTGGGGCCATGCCAACAGTGCATGGGGTCTAGACCTATCTGGGCTGGCTAGAACCACCATCATCAACTTAGTGGTTGTGTGAGTCACTACACCTAGCAAAATGATCCCACCCACTTGATAGATCTAGCTATAAAAGTGTTATGCCAAGGCATGACACACACTAGCTTGTGGAAAATGTGGGGCCATGCCAACATTGCATGCATGGGACACCTCTCTGGGCTGGATAGAAACACATTCACCAACTTGTTGTTGTATATGTCATCACACCTGGCCAACATGATCCTACCTACTTGCTAGATCTAGCTATAAATTTGAGTTTGCCAAGCCATGACACACACTAGCTTGTGGCAAATGTGGTCCCATGCAAACATTGCATGGGATCTAGACCTCTCTGGGTTGGCTAGAAACACCATCATCAACTTAGTGGCTGTGTGAGTCACTACACCTGACCAACATGATCCCACCCACTTCATAGATCTAGCTATAAGAGTGCTATGCCAGGCCATGACACACACTAGCTTGTGGAAGATGTGGGTCCATTCCAACATTGCATGGTATCTAGACCTATTTGGGTTGGCTAGAAACACCATCATCAACTTAGTGGCTGTGTGAGTCACTACACCTGGCCAACATGATCCTACCTACTTGCTAGATCGAGCTATAATTTTTCTATGCCAAGCTATGACACACACTAGCTTGTGGCAAATGTGGGGCCATGCCAACAGTGCATGGGGTCTAGACCTATCTGGGCTGGCTAGAACCACCATCATCAACTTAGTGGTTGTGTGAGTCACTACACCTAGCAACATGATCCCACCCACTTGATAGATCTAGCTATAAAAGTGTTATGCCAAGGCATGACACACACTAGCTTGTGGAAAATGTGGGGCCATGCCAACATTGCATGCATAGGACACCTCTCTGGGCTGGATAGAAACACCTTCACCAACTTGTTGTTGTATATGTCATCACACCTGGCCAACATGATCCTACCTACTTGCTAGATCTAGCTATAAATTTGAGTTTGCCAAGCCATGACACACACTAGCTTGTGGCAAATGTGGGCCCATGCAAACAATGCATGGGATCTAGTCCTCTCTGGGTTGGCTAGAAACATCATCAACTTAGTGGCTGTGTGAATCTCTACACCTGACCAACATGATCCCACCCACTTCAAAGATCTAGCTATAAGAGTGCTATGCCAGGCCATGACACACACTAGCTTGTGGAAGATGTGGGTCCATTCCAACATTGCATGGTATCTAGACCTATTTGGGTTGGCTAGAAACACCATCATCAACTTAGTGGCTGTGTGAGTCACTACACCCGGCCAACATGATCCTACCTACTTGCTAGATCTAGCTATAATTTTTCCATGCCAAGCCATGACACACACTAGCTTGTGGAAAATGTGGGGCCATGCCAACAGTGCATGGGGTCTAGACCTATCTGGGCTGGCTAGAACCACCATCATCAACTTAGTGGTTGTGTGAGTCACTACACCTAGCAACATGATCCCACCCACTTGATAGATCTAGCTATAAAAGTGTTATGCCAAGGCATGACACACACTAGCTTGTGGAAAATGTGGGGCCATGCCAACATTGCATGCATGGGACACCTCTCTGGGCTGGATAGAAACACATTCACCAACTTGTTGTATGTGTCATCACACCTGGCCAACATGATCCTACATACTTTCTAGATCTAGCTATAAATTTGAGTTTGCCAAGCCATGACACACACTAGCTTGTGGCAAATGTGGGCCCATGCAAACATTGCATGGGATCTAGACCTCTCTGGGTTGGCTAGAAACACCATCATCAACTTAGTGGCTGTGTGAGTCACTACACTTGACCAACATGATCCCACCCACTTCATAGATCTAGCTATAAGAGTGTTATGCCAGGCCATGACACACACTAGCTTGTGGAAGATGTGGGTCCATTCCAACATTGCGTGGTATCTAGACCTATTTGGGTTGGCTAGAAACACCATCATCAACTTAGTGGATGTGTGATTCACTACACCTGGCCAACATGACCTACCTACTTGCTAGATCTAGCTATAATTTTTCTATACCAAGCCATGACACACACTAGCTTGTGGCAAATTTGGGCCATGCCAACAGTGCATGGGGTCTAGACCTATCTGGGCTGGCTAGAACCACCATCATCAACTTAGTGGTTGTGTGAGTCACTACACCTAGCAAAATGATCCCACCCACTTGATAGATCTAGCTATAAAAGTGTTATGCCAAGGCATGACACACACTAGCTTGTGGAAAATGTGGGGCCATGCCAACATTGCATGCATGGGACACCTCTCTTGCTGGATAGAAACACCTTCACCAACTTGTTGTTGTATATGTCATCACACCTGGCCAACATGATCCTACTTACTTGCTAGATCTAGCTATAAATTTGAGTTTGCCAAGCCATGACACACACTAGCTTGTGGCAAATGTGGTCCCATGAAAACATTGCATGGGATCTAGACCTCTCTGGGTTGGCTAGAAACACCATCATCAACTTAGTGGCTGTGTGAGCCACTACACCTGACCAACATGATCCCACCCACTTCATAGATCTAGCTATAAGAGTGCTATGCCAGGCCATGACACACACTAGCTTGTGGAAGATGTGGGTCCATTCCAACATTGCATGGTATCTAGACCTATTTGGGTTGGCTAGAAACACCATCATCAACTTAGTGGCTGTGTGAGTCACTACACCTGGCCAACATGATCCTACCTACTTGCTAGATCTAGCTATAATTTTTCTATGCCAAGCCATGACACACACTAGCTTGTGGCAAATGTGGGGCCATGCCAACAGTGCATGGGGTCTAGACCTATCTGGGCTGGCTAGAACCACCATCATCAACTTAGTGGTTGTGTGAGTCACTACACCTAGCAACATGATCCCACCAACTTGATAGATCTAGCTATAAAAGTGTTATGCCGGCATGACACACACTAGCTTGTGGAAAATGTGGGGCCATGCCAACATTGCATGCATAGGACACCTCTCTGGGCTGGATAGAAACACCTTCACCAACTTGTTGTTGTATATGTCATCACACCTGGCCAACATGATCCTACCTACTTGCTAGATCTAGCTATAAATTTGAGTTTGCCAAGCCATGACACACACTAGCTTGTGGCAAATGTGGGCCCATGCAAACATTGCATGGGATCTAGACCTCTCTGGGTTGGCTAGAAACACCATCATCAACTTAGTGGCTGTGTGAGTCTCTACACCTGACCAACATGATCCCACCCACTTCATAGATCTAGCTATAAGAGTGCTATGCCAGGCCATGACACACACTAGCTTGTGGAAGATGTGGGTCCATTCCAACATTGCATGGTATCTAGACCTATTTGGGTTGGCTAGAAACACCATCATCAACTTAGTGGCTGTGTGAGTCACTACACCGGCCAACATGATCCTACCTACTTGCTAGATCTAGCTATAATTTTTCCATGCCAAGCCATGACACACACTAGCTTGTGGAAAATGTGGGGCCATGCCAACAGTGCATGGGGTCTAGACCTATCTGGGCTGGCTAGAACCACCATCATCAACTTAGTGGTTGTGTGAGTCACTACACCTAGCAACATGATCCCACCCACTTGATAGATCTAGCTATAAAAGTGTTATGCCAAGGCATGACACACACTAGCTTGTGGAAAATGTGGGGCCATGCCAACATTGCATGCATGGGACACCTCTCTGGGCTGGATAGAAACACATTCACCAACTTGTTGTTGTATATGTCATCACACCTGGCCAACATGATCCTACATACTTGCTAGATCTAGCTATAAATTTGAGTTTGCCAAGCCATGACACACACTAGCTTGTGGCAAATGTGGGCCCATGCAAACATTGCATGGGATCTAGACCTCTCTGGGTTGGCTAGAAACACCATCATCAACTTAGTGGCTGTGTGAGTCACTACACTTGACCAACATGATCCCACCCACTTCATAGATCTAGCTATAAGAGTGTTATGCCAGGCCATGACACACACTAGCTTGTGGAAGATGTGGGTCCATTCCAACATTGCATGGTATCTAGACCTATTTGGGTTGGCGAGAAACACCATCATCAACTTAGTGGATGTGTGATTCACTACACCTGGCCAACATGACCCTACCTACTTGCTAGATCTAGCTATAATTTTTCTATGCCAAGCCATGACACACACTAGCTTGTGGCAAATTTGGGGCCATGCCAACAGTGCATGGGGTCTAGACCTATCTGGGCTGGCTAGAACCACCATCATCAACTTAGTGGTTGTGTGAGTCACTACACCTAGCAAAATGATCCCACCCACTTGATAGATCTAGCTATAAAAGTGTTATGCCAAGGCATGACACACACTAGCTTGTGGAAAATGTGGGGCCATGCCAACATTGCATGCATGGGACACCTCTCTTGGCTGGATAGCAACACCTTCACCAACTTGTTGTTGTATATGTCTTCACACCTGGCCAACATGATCCTACCTACTTTCTAGATCTAGCTATAAATTTGAGTTTGCCAAGCCATGACACACACTAGCTTGTGGCAAATGTGGTCCCATGAAAACATTGCATGGGATCTAGACCTCTCTGGGTTGGCTAGAAACACCATCATCAACTTAGTGGCTGTGTGAGCCACTACACCTGACCAACTTGATCCCACCCACTTCATAGATCTAGCTATAAGAGTGCTATGCCAGGCCATGACACACACTAGCTTGTGGAAGATGGGGTCCATTCCAACATTGCATGGTATCTAGACCTATTTGGGTTGGCTAGAAACACCATCATCAACTTAGTGGCTGTGTGAGTCACTACACCTGGCCAACATGATCCTACCTACTTGCTAGATCGAGCTATAATTTTTCTATGCCAAGCTATGACACACACTAGCTTGTGGCAAATGTGGGGCCATGCCAACAGTGCATGGGGTCTAGACCTATCTGGGCTGGCTAGAACCACCATCATCAACTTAGTGGTTGTGTGAGTCACTACACCTAGCAACATGATCCCACCAACTTGATAGATCTAGCTATAAAAGTGTTATGCCACGGCATGACACACACTAGCTTGTGGAAAATGTGGGGCCATGACAACATTGCATGCATAGGACACCTCTCTGGGCTGGATAGAAACACCTTCACCAACTTGTTGTTGTATATGTCATCACACCTGGCCAACATGATCCTACCTACTTGCTAGATCTAGCTATAAATTTGAGTTTGCCAAGCCATGACACACACTAGCTTGTGGCAAATGTGGGCCCATGCAAACATTGCATGGGATCTAGACCTCTCTGGGTTGGCTAGAAACACCATCATCAACTTAGTGGCTGTGTGAGTCTCTACACCTGACCAACATGATCCCACCCACTTCATAGATCTAGCTATAAGAGTTCTATGCCAGGCCATGACACACACTAGCTTGTGGAAGATGTGGGTCCATTCCAACATTGCATGGTATCTAGACCTATTTGGGTTGGCTAGAAACACCATCATCAACTTAGTGGCTGTGTGAGTCACTACACCCGGACAACATGATCCTACCTACTTGCTAGATCTAGCTATAATTTTTCCATGCCAAGCCATGACACACACTAGCTTGTGGAAAATGTGGGGCCATGCCAACAGTGCATGGGGTCTAGACCTATCTGGGCTGGCTAGAACCACCATCATCAACTTAGTGGTTGTGTGAGTCACTACACCTAGCAACATGATCCCACCCACTTGATAGATCTAGCTATAAAAGTGTTATGCCAAGGCATGACACACACTAGCTTGTGGAAAATGTGGGGCCATGCCAACATTGCATGCATGGGACACCTCTCTGGGCTGGATAGAAACACATTCACCAACTTGTTGTTGTATATGTCATCACACCTGGCCAACATGATCCTACATACTTGCTAGATCTAGCTATAAATTTGAGTTTGCCAAGCCATGACACACACTAGCTTGTGGAAAATGTGGGCCCATGCAAACATTGCATGGGGTCTAGACCTCTCTGGGTTGGCTAGAAACACCATCATCAACTTAGTGGCTGTGTGAGTCACTACACCTGACCAACATGATCCCACCCACTTCATAGATCTAGCTATAAGAGTGTTATGCCAGGCCATGACACACACTAGCTTGTGGAAGATGTGGGTCCATTCCAACATTGCATGGTATCTAGACCTATTTGGGTTGGCTAGAAACACCATCATCAACTTAGTGGATGTGTGATTCACTACACCTGGCCAACATGACCTACCTACTTGCTAGATCTAGCTATAATTTTTCTATGCCAAGCCATGACACACACTAGCTTGTGGCAAATTTGGGGCCATGCCAACAGTGCATGGGGTCTAGACCTATCTGGGCTGGCTAGAACCACCATCATCAACTTAGTGGTTGTGTGAGTCACTACACCTAGCAAAATGATCCCACCCACTTGATAGATCTAGCTATAAAAGTGTTATGCCAAGGCATGACACACACTAGCTTGTGGAAAATGTGGGGCCATGCCAACATTGCATGCATGGGACACCTCTCTTGGCTGGATAGCAACACCTTCACCAACTTGTTGTTGTATATGTCATCACACCTGGCCAACATGATCCTACCTACTTGCTAGATCTAGCTATAAATTTGAGTTTGCCAAGCCATGACACACACTAGCTTGTGGCAAATGTGGTCCCATGCAAACATTGCATGGGATCTAGACCTCTCTGGGTTGGCTAGAAACACCATCATCAACTTAGTGGCTGTGTGAGTCACTACACCTGACCAACATGATCCCACCCACTTCATAGATCTAGCTATAAGAGTGCTATGCCAGGCCATGACACACACTAGCTTGTGGAAGATGTGGGTCCATTCCAACATTGCATGGTATCTAGACCTATTTGGGTTGGCTAGAAACACCATCATCAACTTAGTGGCTGTGTGAGTCACTACACCTGGCCAACATGATCCTACCTACTTGCTAGATCTAGCTATAATTTTTCTATGCCAAGCCATGACACACACTAGCTTGTGGCAAATGTGGGGCCATGCCAACAGTGCATGGGGTCTAGACCTATCTGGGCTGGCTAGAACCACCATCATCAACTTAGTGGTTGTGTGAGTCACTACACCTAGCAACATGATCCCACCCACTTGATAGATCTAGCTATAAAAGTGTTATGCCAAGGCATGACACACACTAGCTTGTGGAAAATGTGGGGCCATGCCAACATTGCATGCATGGGACACCTCTCTGGGCTGGATATAAACACATTCACCAACTTGTTGATGTATATGTCATCACACCTGGCCAACATGATCCTACCTACTTGCTAGATCTAGCTATAAATTTGAGTTTGCCAAGCCATGACACACACTAGCTTGTGGCAAATGTGGGCCCATGCAAACATTGCATGGGATCTAGACCTCTCTGGGTTGGCTAGAAACACCATCATCAACTTAGTGGCTGTGTGAGTCACTACACCTGACCAACATGATCCCACCCACTTCATAGATCTAGCTATAAGAGTGTTATGCCAGGCCATGACACACACTAGCTTGTGGAAGATGTGGGTCCATTCCAAAATTGCATGGTATCTAGACCTATTTGGGTTGGCTAGAAACACCATCATCAACTTAGTGGCTGTGTGAGTCACTACACCTGGCCAACATGATCCTACCTACTTGCTAGGTCTAGCTATAATTTTTCTATGCCAAGCCATGACACACACTAGCTTGTGGCAAATGTGGGGCCATGCCAACAGTGCATGGGGTATAGACCTATCTGGGCTGGCTAGAACCACCATTATCAACTTAGTGGTTGTGTGAGTGACTACACCTAGCAACATGATCCCACCCACTTGATAGATCTAGCTATAAAAGTGTTATGCCAAGGCATGACACACACTAGCTTGTGGAAAATGTGGGGCCATGCCAACATTGCATGCATGGGACACCTCTCTGGGCTGGATAGAAACACCTTCACCAACTTGTTGTTGTATATGTCATCACACCTGGCCAACATGATCCTACCTACTTGCTAGATCTAGCTATAAATTTGAGTTTGCCAAGCCATGACACACACTAGCTTGTGGCAAATGTGGGCCCATGCAAACATTGCATGGGATCTAGACCTCTCTGGGTTGGCTAGAAACACCATCATCAACTTAGTGGCTGTGTGAGTCACTACACCTGACCAACATGATCCCACCCACTTCATAGATCTAGCTATAAGAGTGCTATGCCAGGCCATGACACACACTAGCTTGTGGAAGATGTGGGTCCATTCCAACATTGCATGGTATCTAGACCTATTTGGGTTGGCTAGAAACACCATCATCAACTTAGTGGCTGTGTGAGTCACTACACCTGGCCAACATGATCCTACCTACTTGCTAGATCTAGCTATAATTTTTCTATGCCAAGCCATGACACACACTAGCTTGTGGCAAATGTGGGGCCATGCCAACAGTGCATGGGGTCTAGACCTATCTGGGCTGGCTAGAACCACCATCATCAACTTAGTGGTTGTGTGAGTCACTACACCTAGCAACATGATCCCACCCACTTGATAGATCTAGCTATAAAAGTGTTATGCCAAGGCATGACACACACTAGCTTGTGGAAAATGTGGGGCCATGCCAACATTGCATGCATGGGACACCTCTCTGGGCTGGATAGAAACACCTTCACCAACTTGTTGTTGTATATGTCATCACACCTGGCCAACATGATCCTACCTACTTGCTAGATCTAGCTATAAATTTGAGTTTGCCAAGCCATGACACACACTAGCTTGTGGCAAATGTGGGCCCATGCAAACATTGCATGGGATCTAGACCTCTCTGGGTTGGCTAGAAACACCATCATCAACTTAGTGGCTGTGTGAGTCACTACACCTGACCAACATGATCCCACCCACTTCATAGATCTAGCTATAAGAGTGCTATGCCAGGCCATGACACACACTAGCTTGTGGAAGATGTGGGTCCATTCCAACATTGCATGGTATCTAGACCTATTTGGGTTGGCTAGAAACACCATCATCAACTTAGTGGCTGTGTGAGTCACTACACCTGGCCAACATGATCCTACCTACTTGCTAGATCTAGCTATAATTTTTCTATGCCAAGCCATGACACACACTAGCTTGTGGCAAATGTGGGGCCATGCCAACAGTGCATGGGGTCTAGACCTATCTGGGCTGGCTAGAACCACCATCATCAACTTAGTGGTTGTGTGAGTCACTACACCTAGCAACATGATCCCACCCACTTGATAGATCTAGCTATAAAAGTGTTATGCCAAGGCATGACACACACTAGCTTGTGGAAAATGTGGGGCCATGCCAACATTGCATGCATGGGACACCTCTCTGGGCTGGATAGAAACACCTTCACCAACTTGTTGTTGTATATGTCATCACACCTGGCCAACATGATCCTACCTACTTGCTAGATCTAGCTATAAATTTGAGTTTGCCAAGCCATGACACACACTAGCTTGTGGCAAATGTGGGCCCATGCAAACATTGCATGGGATCTAGACCTCTCTGGGTTGGCTAGAAACACCATCATCAACTTAGTGGCTGTGTGAGTCACTACACCTGACCAACATGATCCCACCCACTTCATAGATCTAGCTATAAGAGTGCTATGCCAGGCCATGACACACACTAGCTTGTGGAAGATGTGGGTCCATTCCAACATTGCATGGTATCTAGACCTATTTGGGTTGGCTAGAAACACCATCATCAACTTAGTGGCTGTGTGAGTCACTACACCTGGCCAACATGATCCTACCTACTTGCTAGATCTAGCTATAATTTTTCTATGCCAAGCCATGACACACACTAGCTTGTGGAAAATGTGGGGCCATGCCAACAGTGCATGGGGTCTAGACCTATCTGGGCTGGCTAGAACCACCATCATCAACTTAGTGGTTGTGTGAGTCACTACACCTAGCAACATGATCCCACCCACTTGATAGATCTAGCTATAAAAGTGTTATGCCAAGGCATGACACACACTAGCTTGTGGAAAATGTGGGGCCATGCCAACATTGCATGCATGGGACACCTCTCTGGGCTGGATAGAAACACTTCACCAACTTGTTGTTGTATATGTCATCACACCTGGCCAACATGATCCTACCTACTTGCTAGATCTAGCTATAAATTTGAGTTTGCCAAGCCATGACACACACTAGCTTGTGGCAAATGTGGGCCCATGCAAACATTGCATGGGATCTAGACCTCTCTGGGTTGGCTAGAAACACCATCATCAACTTAGTGGCTGTGTGAGTCACTACACCTGACCAACATGATCCCACCCACTTCATAGATCTAGCTATAAGAGTGCTATGCCAGGCCATGACACACACTAGCTTGTGGAAGATGTGGGTCCATTCCAACATTGCATGGTATCTAGACCTATTTGGGTTGGCTAGAAACACCATCATCAACTTAGTGGATGTGTGAGTCACTACACCTGGCCAACATGATCCTACCTACTTGCTAGATCTAGCTATAATTTTTCTATGCCAAGCCATGACACACACTAGCTTGTGGCAAATGTGGGGCCATGCCAACAGTGCATGGGGTCTAGACCTATCTGGGCTGGCTAGAACCACCATCATCAACTTAGTGGTTGTGTGAGTCACTACACCTAGCAACATGATCCCACCCACTTGATAGATCTAGCTATAAAAGTGTTATGCCAAGGCATGACACACACTAGCTTGTGGAAAATGTGGGGCCATGCCAACATTGCATGCATGGGACACCTCTCTGGGCTGGATAGAAACACCTTCACCAACTTGTTGTTGTATATGTCATCACACCTGGCCAACATGATCCTACCTACTTGCTAGATCTAGCTATAAATTTGAGTTTGCCAAGCCATGACACACACTAGCTTGTGGCAAATGTGGGCCCATGCAAACATTGCATGGGATCTAGACCTCTCTGGGTTGGCTAGAAACACCATCATCAACTTAGTGGCTGTGTGAGTCACTACACCTGACCAACATGATCCCACCCACTTCATAGATCTAGCTATAAGAGTGCTATGCCAGGCCATGACACACACTAGCTTGTGGAAGATGTGGGTCCATTCCAACATTGCATGGTATCTAGACCTATTTGGGTTGGCTAGAAACACCATCATCAACTTAGTGGCTGTGTGAGTCACTACACCTGGCCAACATGATCCTACCTACTTGCTAGATCTAGCTATAATTTTTCTATGCCAAGCCATGACACACACTAGCTTGTGGCAAATGTGGGGCCATGCCAACAGTGCATGGGGTCTAGACCTATCTGGGCTGGCTAGAACCACCATCATCAACTTAGTGGTTGTGTGAGTCACTACACCTAGCAACATGATCCCACCCACTTGATAGATCTAGCTATAAAAGTGTTATGCCAAGGCATGACACACACTAGCTTGTGGAAAATGTGGGGCCATGCCAACATTGCATGCATGGGACACCTCTCTGGGCTGGATAGAAACACCTTCACCAACTTGTTGTTGTATATGTCATCACACCTGGCCAACATGATCCTACCTACTTGCTAGATCTAGCTATAAATTTGAGTTTGCCAAGCCATGACACACACTAGCTTGTGGCAAATGTGGGCCCATGCAAACATTGCATGGGATCTAGACCTCTCTGGGTTGGCTAGAAACACCATCATCAACTTAGTGGCTGTGTGAGTCACTACACCTGACCAACATGATCCCACCCACTTCATAGATCTAGCTATAAGAGTGCTATGCCAGGCCATGACACACACTAGCTTGTGGAAGATGTGGGTCCATTCCAACATTGCATGGTATCTAGACCTATTTGGGTTGGCTAGAAACACCATCATCAACTTAGTGGCTGTGTGAGTCACTACACCTGGCCAACATGATCCTACCTACTTGCTAGATCTAGCTATAATTTTTCTATGCCAAGCCATGACACACACTAGCTTGTGGCAAATGTGGGGCCATGCCAACAGTGCATGGGGTCTAGACCTATCTGGGCTGGCTAGAACCACCATCATCAACTTAGTGGTTGTGTGAGTCACTACACCTAGCAACATGATCCCACCCACTTGATAGATCTAGCTATAAAAGTGTTATGCCAAGGCATGACACACACTAGCTTGTGGAAAATGTGGGGCCATGCCAACATTGCATGCATGGGACACCTCTCTGGGCTGGATAGAAACACATTCACCAACTTGTTGTTGTATATGTCATCACACCTGGCCAACATGATCCTACATACTTGCTAGATCTAGCTATAAATTTGAGTTTGCCAAGCCATGACACACACTAGCTTGTGGCAAATGTGGGCCCATGCAAACATTGCATGGGATCTAGACCTCTCTGGGTTGGCTAGAAACACCATCATCAACTTAGTGGCTGTGTGAGTCACTACACCTGAACAACATGATCCCACCCACTTCATACATCTAGCTATAAGAGTGCTATGCCAGGCCATGACACACACTAGCTTGTGGAAGATGTGGGTCCATTCCAACATTGCATGGTATCTAAACCTATTTGGGTTGGCTAGAAACACCATCATCAACTTAGTGGCTGTGTGATTCACTACACCTGGCCAACATGATCCTACCTACTTGCTAGGTCTAGCTATAATTTTTCTATGCCAAGCCATGACACACACTAGCTTGTGGCAAATGTGGGGCCATGCCAACAGTGCATGGGGTATAGACCTATCTGGGCTGGCTAGAACCACCATTATCAACTTAGTGGTTGTGTGAGTCACTACACCTAGCAACATGATCCCACCCACTTGATAGATCTAGCTATAAAAGTGTTATGCCAAGGCATGACACACACTAGCTTGTGGAAAATGTGGGGCCATGCCAACATTGCATGCATGGGACACCTCTCTGGGCTGGATAGAAACACCTTCACCAACTTGTTGTTGTATATGTCATCACACCTGGCCAACATGATCCTACCTACTTGCTAGATCTAGCTATAAATTTGAGTTTGCCAAGCCATGACACACACTAGCTTGTGGAAAATGTGGGCCCATGCAAACATTGCATGGGATCTAGACCTCTCTGGGTTGGCTAGAAACACCATCATCAACTTAGTGGCTGTGTGAGTCACTACACCTGACCAACATGATCCCACCCACTTCATAGATCTAGCTATAAGAGTGCTATGCCAGGCCATGACACACACTAGCTTGTGGAAGATGTGGGTCCATTCCAACATTGCATGGTATCTAGACCTATTTGGGTTGGCTAGAAACACCATCATCAACTTAGTGGCTGTGTGAGTCACTACACCTGGCCAACATGATCCTACCTACTTGCTAGATCTAGCTATAATTTTTCTATGCCAAGCCATGACACACACTAGCTTGTGGCAAATGTGGGGCCATGCCAACAGTGCATGGGGTCTAGACCTATCTGGGCTGGCTAGAACCACCATCATCAACTTAGTGGTTGTGTGAGTCACTACACCTAGCAACATGATCCCACCCACTTGATAGATCTAGCTATAAAAGTGTTATGCCAAGGCATGACACACACTAGCTTGTGGAAAATGTGGGGCCATGCCAACATTGCATGCATGGGACACCTCTCTGGGCTGGATAGAAACACCTTCACCAACTTGTTGTTGTATATGTCATCACACCTGGCCAACATGATCCTACCTACTTGCTAGATCTAGCTATAAATTTGAGTTTGCCAAGCCATGACACACACTAGCTTGTGGCAAATGTGGGCCCATGCAAACATTGCATGGGATCTAGACCTCTCTGGGTTGGCTAGAAACACCATCATCAACTTAGTGGCTGTGTGAGTCACTACACCTGACCAACATGATCCCACCCACTTCATAGATCTAGCTATAAGAGTGCTATGCCAGGCCATGACACACACTAGCTTGTGGAAGATGTGGGTCCATTCCAACATTGCATGGTATCTAGACCTATTTGGGTTGGCTAGAAACACCATCATCAACTTAGTGGCTGTGTGAGTCACTACACCTGGCCAACATGATCCTACCTACTTGCTAGATCTAGCTATAATTTTTCTATGCCAAGCCATGACACACACTAGCTTGTGGCAAATGTGGGGCCATGCCAACAGTGCATGGGGTCTAGACCTATCTGGGCTGGCTAGAACCACCATCATCAACTTAGTGGTTGTGTGAGTCACTACACCTAGCAACATGATCCCACCCACTTGATAGATCTAGCTATAAAAGTGTTATGCCAAGGCATGACACACACTAGCTTGTGGAAAATGTGGGGCCATGCCAACATTGCATGCATGGGACACCTCTCTGGGCTGGATAGAAACACCTTCACCAACTTGTTGTTGTATATGTCATCACACCTGGCCAACATGATCCTACCTACTTGCTAGATCTAGCTATAAATTTGAGTTTGCCAAGCCATGACACACACTAGCTTGTGGCAAATGTGGGCCCATGCAAACATTGCATGGGATCTAGACCTCTCTGGGTTGGCTAGAAACACCATCATCAACTTAGTGGCTGTGTGAGTCACTACACCTGACCAACATGATCCCACCCACTTCATAGATCTAGCTATAAGAGTGCTATGCCAGGCCATGACACACACTAGCTTGTGGAAGATGTGGGTCCATTCCAACATTGCATGGTATCTAGACCTATTTGGGTTGGCTAGAAACACCATCATCAACTTAGTGGCTGTGTGAGTCACTACACCTGGCCAACATGATCCTACCTACTTGCTAGATCTAGCTATAATTTTTCTATGCCAAGCCATGACACACACTAGCTTGTGGCAAATGTGGGGCCATGCCAACAGTGCATGGGGTCTAGACCTATCTGGGCTGGCTAGAACCACCATCATCAACTTAGTGGTTGTGTGAGTCACTACACCTAGCAACATGATCCCACCCACTTGATAGATCTAGCTATAAAAGTGTTATGCCAAGGCATGACACACACTAGCTTGTGGAAAATGTGGGGCCATGCCAACATTGCATGCATGGGACACCTCTCTGGGCTGGATAGAAACACCTTCACCAACTTGTTGTTGTATATGTCATCACACCTGGCCAACATGATCCTACCTACTTGCTAGATCTAGCTATAAATTTGAGTTTGCCAAGCCATGACACACACTAGCTTGTGGCAAATGTGGGCCCATGCAAACATTGCATGGGATCTAGACCTCTCTGGGTTGGCTAGAAACACCATCATCAACTTAGTGGCTGTGTGAGTCACTACACCTGACCAACATGATCCCACCCACTTCATAGATCTAGCTATAAGAGTGCTATGCCAGGCCATGACACACACTAGCTTGTGGAAGATGTGGGTCCATTCCAACATTGCATGGTATCTAGACCTATTTGGGTTGGCTAGAAACACCATCATCAACTTAGTGGCTGTGTGAGTCACTACACCTGGCCAACATGATCCTACCTACTTGCTAGATCTAGCTATAATTTTTCTATGCCAAGCCATGACACACACTAGCTTGTGGCAAATGTGGGGCCATGCCAACAGTGCATGGGGTCTAGACCTATCTGGGCTGGCTAGAACCACCATCATCAACTTAGTGGTTGTGTGAGTCACTACACCTAGCAACATGATCCCACCCACTTGATAGATCTAGCTATAAAAGTGTTATGCCAAGGCATGACACACACTAGCTTGTGGAAAATGTGGGGCCATGCCAACATTGCATGCATGGGACACCTCTCTGGGCTGGATAGAAACACCTTCACCAACTTGTTGTTGTATATGTCATCACACCTGGCCAACATGATCCTACCTACTTGCTAGATCTAGCTATAAATTTGAGTTTGCCAAGCCATGACACACACTAGCTTGTGGCAAATGTGGGCCCATGCAAACATTGCATGGGATCTAGACCTCTCTGGGTTGGCTAGAAACACCATCATCAACTTAGTGGCTGTGTGAGTCACTACACCTGACCAACATGATCCCACCCACTTCATAGATCTAGCTATAAGAGTGCTATGCCAGGCCATGACACACACTAGCTTGTGGAAGATGTGGGTCCATTCCAACATTGCATGGTATCTAGACCTATTTGGGTTGGCTAGAAACACCATCATCAACTTAGTGGCTGTGTGAGTCACTACACCTGGCCAACATGATCCTACCTACTTGCTAGATCTAGCTATAATTTTTCTATGCCAAGCCATGACACACACTAGCTTGTGGCAAATGTGGGGCCATGCCAACAGTGCATGGGGTCTAGACCTATCTGGGCTGGCTAGAACCACCATCATCAACTTAGTGGTTGTGTGAGTCACTACACCTAGCAACATGATCCCACCCACTTGATAGATCTAGCTATAAAAGTGTTATGCCAAGGCATGACACACACTAGCTTGTGGAAAATGTGGGGCCATGCCAACATTGCATGCATGGGACACCTCTCTGGGCTGGATAGAAACACCTTCACCAACTTGTTGTTGTATATGTCATCACACCTGGCCAACATGATCCTACCTACTTGCTAGATCTAGCTATAAATTTGAGTTTGCCAAGCCATGACACACACTAGCTTGTGGCAAATGTGGGCCCATGCAAACATTGCATGGGATCTAGACCTCTCTGGGTTGGCTAGAAACACCATCATCAACTTAGTGGCTGTGTGAGTCACTACACCTGACCAACATGATCCCACCCACTTCATAGATCTAGCTATAAGAGTGCTATGCCAGGCCATGACACACACTAGCTTGTGGAAGATGTGGGTCCATTCCAACATTGCATGGTATCTAGACCTATTTGGGTTGGCTAGAAACACCATCATCAACTTAGTGGCTGTGTGAGTCACTACACCTGGCCAACATGATCCTACCTACTTGCTAGATCTAGCTATAATTTTTCTATGCCAAGCCATGACACACACTAGCTTGTGGCAAATGTGGGGCCATGCCAACAGTGCATGGGGTCTAGACCTATCTGGGCTGGCTAGAACCACCATCATCAACTTAGTGGTTGTGTGAGTCACTACACCTAGCAACATGATCCCACCCACTTGATAGATCTAGCTATAAAAGTGTTATGCCAAGGCATGACACACACTAGCTTGTGGAAAATGTGGGGCCATGCCAACATTGCATGCATGGGACACCTCTCTGGGCTGGATAGAAACACCTTCACCAACTTGTTGTTGTATATGTCATCACACCTGGCCAACATGATCCTACCTACTTGCTAGATCTAGCTATAAATTTGAGTTTGCCAAGCCATGACACACACTAGCTTGTGGCAAATGTGGGCCCATGCAAACATTGCATGGGATCTAGACCTCTCTGGGTTGGCTAGAAACACCATCATCAACTTAGTGGCTGTGTGAGTCACTACACCTGACCAACATGATCCCACCCACTTCATAGATCTAGCTATAAGAGTGCTATGCCAGGCCATGACACACACTAGCTTGTGGAAGATGTGGGTCCATTCCAACATTGCATGGTATCTAGACCTATTTGGGTTGGCTAGAAACACCATCATCAACTTAGTGGCTGTGTGAGTCACTACACCTGGCCAACATGATCCTACCTACTTGCTAGATCTAGCTATAATTTTTCTATGCCAAGCCATGACACACACTAGCTTGTGGCAAATGTGGGGCCATGCCAACAGTGCATGGGGTCTAGACCTATCTGGGCTGGCTAGAACCACCATCATCAACTTAGTGGTTGTGTGAGTCACTACACCTAGCAACATGATCCCACCCACTTGATAGATCTAGCTATAAAAGTGTTATGCCAAGGCATGACACACACTAGCTTGTGGAAAATGTGGGGCCATGCCAACATTGCATGCATGGGACACCTCTCTGGGCTGGATAGAAACACCTTCACCAACTTGTTGTTGTATATGTCATCACACCTGGCCAACATGATCCTACCTACTTGCTAGATCTAGCTATAAATTTGAGTTTGCCAAGCCATGACACACACTAGCTTGTGGCAAATGTGGGCCCATGCAAACATTGCATGGGATCTAGACCTCTCTGGGTTGGCTAGAAACACCATCATCAACTTAGTGGCTGTGTGAGTCACTACACCTGACCAACATGATCCCACCCACTTCATAGATCTAGCTATAAGAGTGCTATGCCAGGCCATGACACACACTAGCTTGTGGAAGATGTGGGTCCATTCCAACATTGCATGGTATCTAGACCTATTTGGGTTGGCTAGAAACACCATCATCAACTTAGTGGCTGTGTGAGTCACTACACCTGGCCAACATGATCCTACCTACTTGCTAGATCTAGCTATAATTTTTCTATGCCAAGCCATGACACACACTAGCTTGTGGCAAATGTGGGGCCATGCCAACAGTGCATGGGGTCTAGACCTATCTGGGCTGGCTAGAACCACCATCATCAACTTAGTGGTTGTGTGAGTCACTACACCTAGCAACATGATCCCACCCACTTGATAGATCTAGCTATAAAAGTGTTATGCCAAGGCATGACACACACTAGCTTGTGGAAAATGTGGGGCCATGCCAACATTGCATGCATGGGACACCTCTCTGGGCTGGATAGAAACACCTTCACCAACTTGTTGTTGTATATGTCATCACACCTGGCCAACATGATCCTACCTACTTGCTAGATCTAGCTATAAATTTGAGTTTGCCAAGCCATGACACACACTAGCTTGTGGCAAATGTGGGCCCATGCAAACATTGCATGGGATCTAGACCTCTCTGGGTTGGCTAGAAACACCATCATCAACTTAGTGGCTGTGTGAGTCACTACACCTGACCAACATGATCCCACCCACTTCATAGATCTAGCTATAAGAGTGCTATGCCAGGCCATGACACACACTAGCTTGTGGAAGATGTGGGTCCATTCCAACATTGCATGGTATCTAGACCTATTTGGGTTGGCTAGAAACACCATCATCAACTTAGTGGCTGTGTGAGTCACTACACCTGGCCAACATGATCCTACCTACTTGCTAGATCTAGCTATAATTTTTCTATGCCAAGCCATGACACACACTAGCTTGTGGCAAATGTGGGGCCATGCCAACAGTGCATGGGGTCTAGACCTATCTGGGCTGGCTAGAACCACCATCATCAACTTAGTGGTTGTGTGAGTCACTACACCTAGCAACATGATCCCACCCACTTGATAGATCTAGCTATAAAAGTGTTATGCCAAGGCATGACACACACTAGCTTGTGGAAAATGTGGGGCCATGCCAACATTGCATGCATGGGACACCTCTCTGGGCTGGATAGAAACACCTTCACCAACTTGTTGTTGTATATGTCATCACACCTGGCCAACATGATCCTACCTACTTGCTAGATCTAGCTATAAATTTGAGTTTGCCAAGCCATGACACACACTAGCTTGTGGCAAATGTGGGCCCATGCAAACATTGCATGGGATCTAGACCTCTCTGGGTTGGCTAGAAACACCATCATCAACTTAGTGGCTGTGTGAGTCACTACACCTGACCAACATGATCCCACCCACTTCATAGATCTAGCTATAAGAGTGCTATGCCAGGCCATGACACACACTAGCTTGTGGAAGATGTGGGTCCATTCCAACATTGCATGGTATCTAGACCTATTTGGGTTGGCTAGAAACACCATCATCAACTTAGTGGCTGTGTGAGTCACTACACCTGGCCAACATGATCCTACCTACTTGCTAGATCTAGCTATAATTTTTCTATGCCAAGCCATGACACACACTAGCTTGTGGCAAATGTGGGGCCATGCCAACAGTGCATGGGGTCTAGACCTATCTGGGCTGGCTAGAACCACCATCATCAACTTAGTGGTTGTGTGAGTCACTACACCTAGCAACATGATCCCACCCACTTGATAGATCTAGCTATAAAAGTGTTATGCCAAGGCATGACACACACTAGCTTGTGGAAAATGTGGGGCCATGCCAACATTGCATGCATGGGACACCTCTCTGGGCTGGATAGAAACACCTTCACCAACTTGTTGTTGTATATGTCATCACACCTGGCCAACATGATCCTACCTACTTGCTAGATCTAGCTATAAATTTGAGTTTGCCAAGCCATGACACACACTAGCTTGTGGCAAATGTGGGCCCATGCAAACATTGCATGGGATCTAGACCTCTCTGGGTTGGCTAGAAACACCATCATCAACTTAGTGGCTGTGTGAGTCACTACACCTGACCAACATGATCCCACCCACTTCATAGATCTAGCTATAAGAGTGCTATGCCAGGCCATGACACACACTAGCTTGTGGAAGATGTGGGTCCATTCCAACATTGCATGGTATCTAGACCTATTTGGGTTGGCTAGAAACACCATCATCAACTTAGTGGCTGTGTGAGTCACTACACCTGGCCAACATGATCCTACCTACTTGCTAGATCTAGCTATAATTTTTCTATGCCAAGCCATGACACACACTAGCTTGTGGCAAATGTGGGGCCATGCCAACAGTGCATGGGGTCTAGACCTATCTGGGCTGGCTAGAACCACCATCATCAACTTAGTGGTTGTGTGAGTCACTACACCTAGCAACATGATCCCACCCACTTGATAGATCTAGCTATAAAAGTGTTATGCCAAGGCATGACACACACTAGCTTGTGGAAAATGTGGGGCCATGCCAACATTGCATGCATGGGACACCTCTCTGGGCTGGATAGAAACACCTTCACCAACTTGTTGTTGTATATGTCATCACACCTGGCCAACATGATCCTACCTACTTGCTAGATCTAGCTATAAATTTGAGTTTGCCAAGCCATGACACACACTAGCTTGTGGCAAATGTGGGCCCATGCAAACATTGCATGGGATCTAGACCTCTCTGGGTTGGCTAGAAACACCATCATCAACTTAGTGGCTGTGTGAGTCACTACACCTGACCAACATGATCCCACCCACTTCATAGATCTAGCTATAAGAGTGCTATGCCAGGCCATGACACACACTAGCTTGTGGAAGATGTGGGTCCATTCCAACATTGCATGGTATCTAGACCTATTTGGGTTGGCTAGAAACACCATCATCAACTTAGTGGCTGTGTGAGTCACTACACCTGGCCAACATGATCCTACCTACTTGCTAGATCTAGCTATAATTTTTCTATGCCAAGCCATGACACACACTAGCTTGTGGCAAATGTGGGGCCATGCCAACAGTGCATGGGGTCTAGACCTATCTGGGCTGGCTAGAACCACCATCATCAACTTAGTGGTTGTGTGAGTCACTACACCTAGCAACATGATCCCACCCACTTGATAGATCTAGCTATAAAAGTGTTATGCCAAGGCATGACACACACTAGCTTGTGGAAAATGTGGGGCCATGCCAACATTGCATGCATGGGACACCTCTCTGGGCTGGATAGAAACACCTTCACCAACTTGTTGTTGTATATGTCATCACACCTGGCCAACATGATCCTACCTACTTGCTAGATCTAGCTATAAATTTGAGTTTGCCAAGCCATGACACACACTAGCTTGTGGCAAATGTGGGCCCATGCAAACATTGCATGGGATCTAGACCTCTCTGGGTTGGCTAGAAACACCATCATCAACTTAGTGGCTGTGTGAGTCACTACACCTGACCAACATGATCCCACCCACTTCATAGATCTAGCTATAAGAGTGCTATGCCAGGCCATGACACACACTAGCTTGTGGAAGATGTGGGTCCATTCCAACATTGCATGGTATCTAGACCTATTTGGGTTGGCTAGAAACACCATCATCAACTTAGTGGCTGTGTGAGTCACTACACCTGGCCAACATGATCCTACCTACTTGCTAGATCTAGCTATAATTTTTCTATGCCAAGCCATGACACACACTAGCTTGTGGCAAATGTGGGGCCATGCCAACAGTGCATGGGGTCTAGACCTATCTGGGCTGGCTAGAACCACCATCATCAACTTAGTGGTTGTGTGAGTCACTACACCTAGCAACATGATCCCACCCACTTGATAGATCTAGCTATAAAAGTGTTATGCCAAGGCATGACACACACTAGCTTGTGGAAAATGTGGGGCCATGCCAACATTGCATGCATGGGACACCTCTCTGGGCTGGATAGAAACACCTTCACCAACTTGTTGTTGTATATGTCATCACACCTGGCCAACATGATCCTACCTACTTGCTAGATCTAGCTATAAATTTGAGTTTGCCAAGCCATGACACACACTAGCTTGTGGCAAATGTGGGCCCATGCAAACATTGCATGGGATCTAGACCTCTCTGGGTTGGCTAGAAACACCATCATCAACTTAGTGGCTGTGTGAGTCACTACACCTGACCAACATGATCCCACCCACTTCATAGATCTAGCTATAAGAGTGCTATGCCAGGCCATGACACACACTAGCTTGTGGAAGATGTGGGTCCATTCCAACATTGCATGGTATCTAGACCTATTTGGGTTGGCTAGAAACACCATCATCAACTTAGTGGCTGTGTGAGTCACTACACCTGGCCAACATGATCCTACCTACTTGCTAGATCTAGCTATAATTTTTCTATGCCAAGCCATGACACACACTAGCTTGTGGCAAATGTGGGGCCATGCCAACAGTGCATGGGGTCTAGACCTATCTGGGCTGGCTAGAACCACCATCATCAACTTAGTGGTTGTGTGAGTCACTACACCTAGCAACATGATCCCACCCACTTGATAGATCTAGCTATAAAAGTGTTATGCCAAGGCATGACACACACTAGCTTGTGGAAAATGTGGGGCCATGCCAACATTGCATGCATGGGACACCTCTCTGGGCTGGATAGAAACACCTTCACCAACTTGTTGTTGTATATGTCATCACACCTGGCCAACATGATCCTACCTACTTGCTAGATCTAGCTATAAATTTGAGTTTGCCAAGCCATGACACACACTAGCTTGTGGCAAATGTGGGCCCATGCAAACATTGCATGGGATCTAGACCTCTCTGGGTTGGCTAGAAACACCATCATCAACTTAGTGGCTGTGTGAGTCACTACACCTGACCAACATGATCCCACCCACTTCATAGATCTAGCTATAAGAGTGCTATGCCAGGCCATGACACACACTAGCTTGTGGAAGATGTGGGTCCATTCCAACATTGCATGGTATCTAGACCTATTTGGGTTGGCTAGAAACACCATCATCAACTTAGTGGCTGTGTGAGTCACTACACCTGGCCAACATGATCCTACCTACTTGCTAGATCTAGCTATAATTTTTCTATGCCAAGCCATGACACACACTAGCTTGTGGCAAATGTGGGGCCATGCCAACATTGCATCATGGGACACCATCTCTTGGCTGGATAGAAACACATTCACCAACTTGTTGTTGTATATGTCATCACACCTGGCCAACATGATCCTACCTACTTGCTAGATCTAGCTATAAATTTGAGTTTGCCAAGCCATGACACACACTAGCTTGTGGCAAATGTGGGCCCATGCAAACATTGCATGGGATCTAGACCTCTCTGGGTTGGCTAGAAACACCATCATCAACTTAGTGGCTGTGTGAGTCACTACACCTGACCAACATGATCCCACCCACTTCATAGATCTAGCTATAAGAGTGCTATGCCAGGCCATGACACACACTAGCTTGTGGAAGATGTGGGTCCATTCCAACATTGCATGGTATCTAGACCTATTTGGGTTGGCTAGAAACACCATCATCAACTTAGTGGCTGTGTGAGTCACTACACCTGGCCAACATGATCCTACCTACTTGCTAGATCTAGCTATAATTTTTCTATGCCAAGCCATGACACACACTAGCTTGTGGCAAATGTGGGGCCATGCCAACAGTGCATGGGGTCTAGACCTATCTGGGCTGGCTAGAACCACCATCATCAACTTAGTGGTTGTGTGAGTCACTACACCTAGCAACATGATCCCACCCACTTGATAGATCTAGCTATAAAAGTGTTATGCCAAGGCATGACACACACTAGCTTGTGGAAAATGTGGGGCCATGCCAACATTGCATGCATGGGACACCTCTCTGGGCTGGATAGAAACACCTTCACCAACTTGTTGTTGTATATGTCATCACACCTGGCCAACATGATCCTACCTACTTGCTAGATCTAGCTATAAATTTGAGTTTGCCAAGCCATGACACACACTAGCTTGTGGCAAATGTGGGCCCATGCAAACATTGCATGGGATCTAGACCTCTCTGGGTTGGCTAGAAACACCATCATCAACTTAGTGGCTGTGTGAGTCACTACACCTGACCAACATGATCCCACCCACTTCATAGATCTAGCTATAAGAGTGCTATGCCAGGCCATGACACACACTAGCTTGTGGAAGATGTGGGTCCATTCCAACATTGCATGGTATCTAGACCTATTTGGGTTGGCTAGAAACACCATCATCAACTTAGTGGCTGTGTGAGTCACTACACCTGGCCAACATGATCCTACCTACTTGCTAGATCTAGCTATAATTTTTCTATGCCAAGCCATGACACACACTAGCTTGTGGCAAATGTGGGGCCATGCCAACAGTGCATGGGGTCTAGACCTATCTGGGCTGGCTAGAACCACCATCATCAACTTAGTGGTTGTGTGAGTCACTACACCTAGCAACATGATCCCACCCACTTGATAGATCTAGCTATAAAAGTGTTATGCCAAGGCATGACACACACTAGCTTGTGGAAAATGTGGGGCCATGCCAACATTGCATGCATGGGACACCTCTCTGGGCTGGATAGAAACACCTTCACCAACTTGTTGTTGTATATGTCATCACACCTGGCCAACATGATCCTACCTACTTGCTAGATCTAGCTATAAATTTGAGTTTGCCAAGCCATGACACACACTAGCTTGTGGCAAATGTGGGCCCATGCAAACATTGCATGGGATCTAGACCTCTCTGGGTTGGCTAGAAACACCATCATCAACTTAGTGGCTGTGTGAGTCACTACACCTGACCAACATGATCCCACCCACTTCATAGATCTAGCTATAAGAGTGCTATGCCAGGCCATGACACACACTAGCTTGTGGAAGATGTGGGTCCATTCCAACATTGCATGGTATCTAGACCTATTTGGGTTGGCTAGAAACACCATCATCAACTTAGTGGCTGTGTGAGTCACTACACCTGGCCAACATGATCCTACCTACTTGCTAGATCTAGCTATAATTTTTCTATGCCAAGCCATGACACACACTAGCTTGTGGCAAATGTGGGGCCATGCCAACAGTGCATGGGGTCTAGACCTATCTGGGCTGGCTAGAACCACCATCATCAACTTAGTGGTTGTGTGAGTCACTACACCTAGCAACATGATCCCACCCACTTGATAGATCTAGCTATAAAAGTGTTATGCCAAGGCATGACACACACTAGCTTGTGGAAAATGTGGGGCCATGCCAACATTGCATGCATGGGACACCTCTCTGGGCTGGATAGAAACACCTTCACCAACTTGTTGTTGTATATGTCATCACACCTGGCCAACATGATCCTACCTACTTGCTAGATCTAGCTATAAATTTGAGTTTGCCAAGCCATGACACACACTAGCTTGTGGCAAATGTGGGCCCATGCAAACATTGCATGGGATCTAGACCTCTCTGGGTTGGCTAGAAACACCATCATCAACTTAGTGGCTGTGTGAGTCACTACACCTGACCAACATGATCCCACCCACTTCATAGATCTAGCTATAAGAGTGCTATGCCAGGCCATGACACACACTAGCTTGTGGAAGATGTGGGTCCATTCCAACATTGCATGGTATCTAGACCTATTTGGGTTGGCTAGAAACACCATCATCAACTTAGTGGCTGTGTGAGTCACTACACCTGGCCAACATGATCCTACCTACTTGCTAGATCTAGCTATAATTTTTCTATGCCAAGCCATGACACACACTAGCTTGTGGCAAATGTGGGGCCATGCCAACAGTGCATGGGGTCTAGACCTATCTGGGCTGGCTAGAACCACCATCATCAACTTAGTGGTTGTGTGAGTCACTACACCTAGCAACATGATCCCACCCACTTGATAGATCTAGCTATAAAAGTGTTATGCCAAGGCATGACACACACTAGCTTGTGGAAAATGTGGGGCCATGCCAACATTGCATGCATGGGACACCTCTCTGGGCTGGATAGAAACACCTTCACCAACTTGTTGTTGTATATGTCATCACACCTGGCCAACATGATCCTACCTACTTGCTAGATCTAGCTATAAATTTGAGTTTGCCAAGCCATGACACACACTAGCTTGTGGCAAATGTGGGCCCATGCAAACATTGCATGGGATCTAGACCTCTCTGGGTTGGCTAGAAACACCATCATCAACTTAGTGGCTGTGTGAGTCACTACACCTGACCAACATGATCCCACCCACTTCATAGATCTAGCTATAAGAGTGCTATGCCAGGCCATGACACACACTAGCTTGTGGAAGATGTGGGTCCATTCCAACATTGCATGGTATCTAGACCTATTTGGGTTGGCTAGAAACACCATCATCAACTTAGTGGCTGTGTGAGTCACTACACCTGGCCAACATGATCCTACCTACTTGCTAGATCTAGCTATAATTTTTCTATGCCAAGCCATGACACACACTAGCTTGTGGCAAATGTGGGGCCATGCCAACAGTGCATGGGGTCTAGACCTATCTGGGCTGGCTAGAACCACCATCATCAACTTAGTGGTTGTGTGAGTCACTACACCTAGCAACATGATCCCACCCACTTGATAGATCTAGCTATAAAAGTGTTATGCCAAGGCATGACACACACTAGCTTGTGGAAAATGTGGGGCCATGCCAACATTGCATGCATGGGACACCTCTCTGGGCTGGATAGAAACACCTTCACCAACTTGTTGTTGTATATGTCATCACACCTGGCCAACATGATCCTACCTACTTGCTAGATCTAGCTATAAATTTGAGTTTGCCAAGCCATGACACACACTAGCTTGTGGCAAATGTGGGCCCATGCAAACATTGCATGGGATCTAGACCTCTCTGGGTTGGCTAGAAACACCATCATCAACTTAGTGGCTGTGTGAGTCACTACACCTGACCAACATGATCCCACCCACTTCATAGATCTAGCTATAAGAGTGCTATGCCAGGCCATGACACACACTAGCTTGTGGAAGATGTGGGTCCATTCCAACATTGCATGGTATCTAGACCTATTTGGGTTGGCTAGAAACACCATCATCAACTTAGTGGCTGTGTGAGTCACTACACCTGGCCAACATGATCCTACCTACTTGCTAGATCTAGCTATAATTTTTCTATGCCAAGCCATGACACACACTAGCTTGTGGCAAATGTGGGGCCATGCCAACAGTGCATGGGGTCTAGACCTATCTGGGCTGGCTAGAACCACCATCATCAACTTAGTGGTTGTGTGAGTCACTACACCTAGCAACATGATCCCACCCACTTGATAGATCTAGCTATAAAAGTGTTATGCCAAGGCATGACACACACTAGCTTGTGGAAAATGTGGGGCCATGCCAACATTGCATGCATGGGACACCTCTCTGGGCTGGATAGAAACACCTTCACCAACTTGTTGTTGTATATGTCATCACACCTGGCCAACATGATCCTACCTACTTGCTAGATCTAGCTATAAATTTGAGTTTGCCAAGCCATGACACACACTAGCTTGTGGCAAATGTGGGCCCATGCAAACATTGCATGGGATCTAGACCTCTCTGGGTTGGCTAGAAACACCATCATCAACTTAGTGGCTGTGTGAGTCACTACACCTGACCAACATGATCCCACCCACTTCATAGATCTAGCTATAAGAGTGCTATGCCAGGCCATGACACACACTAGCTTGTGGAAGATGTGGGTCCATTCCAACATTGCATGGTATCTAGACCTATTTGGGTTGGCTAGAAACACCATCATCAACTTAGTGGCTGTGTGAGTCACTACACCTGGCCAACATGATCCTACCTACTTGCTAGATCTAGCTATAATTTTTCTATGCCAAGCCATGACACACACTAGCTTGTGGCAAATGTGGGGCCATGCCAACAGTGCATGGGGTCTAGACCTATCTGGGCTGGCTAGAACCACCATCATCAACTTAGTGGTTGTGTGAGTCACTACACCTAGCAACATGATCCCACCCACTTGATAGATCTAGCTATAAAAGTGTTATGCCAAGGCATGACACACACTAGCTTGTGGAAAATGTGGGGCCATGCCAACATTGCATGCATGGGACACCTCTCTGGGCTGGATAGAAACACCTTCACCAACTTGTTGTTGTATATGTCATCACACCTGGCCAACATGATCCTACCTACTTGCTAGATCTAGCTATAAATTTGAGTTTGCCAAGCCATGACACACACTAGCTTGTGGCAAATGTGGGCCCATGCAAACATTGCATGGGATCTAGACCTCTCTGGGTTGGCTAGAAACACCATCATCAACTTAGTGGCTGTGTGAGTCACTACACCTGACCAACATGATCCCACCCACTTCATAGATCTAGCTATAAGAGTGCTATGCCAGGCCATGACACACACTAGCTTGTGGAAGATGTGGGTCCATTCCAACATTGCATGGTATCTAGACCTATTTGGGTTGGCTAGAAACACCATCATCAACTTAGTGGCTGTGTGAGTCACTACACCTGGCCAACATGATCCTACCTACTTGCTAGATCTAGCTATAATTTTTCTATGCCAAGCCATGACACACACTAGCTTGTGGCAAATGTGGGGCCATGCCAACAGTGCATGGGGTCTAGACCTATCTGGGCTGGCTAGAACCACCATCATCAACTTAGTGGTTGTGTGAGTCACTACACCTAGCAACATGATCCCACCCACTTGATAGATCTAGCTATAAAAGTGTTATGCCAAGGCATGACACACACTAGCTTGTGGAAAATGTGGGGCCATGCCAACATTGCATGCATGGGACACCTCTCTGGGCTGGATAGAAACACCTTCACCAACTTGTTGTTGTATATGTCATCACACCTGGCCAACATGATCCTACCTACTTGCTAGATCTAGCTATAAATTTGAGTTTGCCAAGCCATGACACACACTAGCTTGTGGCAAATGTGGGCCCATGCAAACATTGCATGGGATCTAGACCTCTCTGGGTTGGCTAGAAACACCATCATCAACTTAGTGGCTGTGTGAGTCACTACACCTGACCAACATGATCCCACCCACTTCATAGATCTAGCTATAAGAGTGCTATGCCAGGCCATGACACACACTAGCTTGTGGAAGATGTGGGTCCATTCCAACATTGCATGGTATCTAGACCTATTTGGGTTGGCTAGAAACACCATCATCAACTTAGTGGCTGTGTGAGTCACTACACCTGGCCAACATGATCCTACCTACTTGCTAGATCTAGCTATAATTTTTCTATGCCAAGCCATGACACACACTAGCTTGTGGCAAATGTGGGGCCATGCCAACAGTGCATGGGGTCTAGACCTATCTGGGCTGGCTAGAACCACCATCATCAACTTAGTGGTTGTGTGAGTCACTACACCTAGCAACATGATCCCACCCACTTGATAGATCTAGCTATAAAAGTGTTATGCCAAGGCATGACACACACTAGCTTGTGGAAAATGTGGGGCCATGCCAACATTGCATGCATGGGACACCTCTCTGGGCTGGATAGAAACACCTTCACCAACTTGTTGTTGTATATGTCATCACACCTGGCCAACATGATCCTACCTACTTGCTAGATCTAGCTATAAATTTGAGTTTGCCAAGCCATGACACACACTAGCTTGTGGCAAATGTGGGCCCATGCAAACATTGCATGGGATCTAGACCTCTCTGGGTTGGCTAGAAACACCATCATCAACTTAGTGGCTGTGTGAGTCACTACACCTGACCAACATGATCCCACCCACTTCATAGATCTAGCTATAAGAGTGCTATGCCAGGCCATGACACACACTAGCTTGTGGAAGATGTGGGTCCATTCCAACATTGCATGGTATCTAGACCTATTTGGGTTGGCTAGAAACACCATCATCAACTTAGTGGCTGTGTGAGTCACTACACCTGGCCAACATGATCCTACCTACTTGCTAGATCTAGCTATAATTTTTCTATGCCAAGCCATGACACACACTAGCTTGTGGCAAATGTGGGGCCATGCCAACAGTGCATGGGGTCTAGACCTATCTGGGCTGGCTAGAACCACCATCATCAACTTAGTGGTTGTGTGAGTCACTACACCTAGCAACATGATCCCACCCACTTGATAGATCTAGCTATAAAAGTGTTATGCCAAGGCATGACACACACTAGCTTGTGGAAAATGTGGGGCCATGCCAACATTGCATGCATGGGACACCTCTCTGGGCTGGATAGAAACACCTTCACCAACTTGTTGTTGTATATGTCATCACACCTGGCCAACATGATCCTACCTACTTGCTAGATCTAGATAAAAATTTGAGTTTGCCAAGCCATGACACACACTAGCTTGTGGCAAATGTGGGCCCATGCAAACATTGCATGGGATCTAGACCTCTCTGGGTTGGCTAGAAACACCATCATCAACTTAGTGGCTGTGTGAGTCACTACACCTGACCAACATGATCCCACCCACTTCATAGATCTAGCTATAAGAGTGCTATGCCAGGCCATGACACACACTAGCTTGTGGAAGATGTGGGTCCATTCCAACATTGCATGGTATCTAGACCTATTTGGGTTGGCTAGAAACACCATCATCAACTTAGTGGCTGTGTGAGTCACTACACCTGGCCAACATGATCCTACCTACTTGCTAGATCTAGCTATAATTTTTCTATGCCAAGCCATGACACACACTAGCTTGTGGCAAATGTGGGGCCATGCCAACAGTGCATGGGGTCTAGACCTATCTGGGCTGGCTAGAACCACCATCATCAACTTAGTGGTTGTGTGAGTCACTACACCTAGCAACATGATCCCACCCACTTGATAGATCTAGCTATAAAAGTGTTATGCCAAGGCATGACACACACTAGCTTGTGGAAAATGTGGGGCCATGCCAACATTGCATGCATGGGACACCTCTCTGGGCTGGATAGAAACACCTTCACCAACTTGTTGTTGTATATGTCATCACACCTGGCCAACATGATCCTACCTACTTGCTAGATCTAGCTATAAATTTGAGTTTGCCAAGCCATGACACACACTAGCTTGTGGCAAATGTGGGCCCATGCAAACATTGCATGGGATCTAGACCTCTCTGGGTTGGCTAGAAACA
The DNA here is from genome assembly GCA_910589765.1 of Avena atlantica. Classification (NCBI taxonomy): domain Eukaryota; kingdom Viridiplantae; phylum Streptophyta; class Magnoliopsida; order Poales; family Poaceae; genus Avena; species Avena atlantica. Next base: position 60,025,976 of record OU342736.1, read on the forward strand.
CCATCATCAACTTAGTGGCTGTGTGAGTCACTACACCTGACCAACATGATCCCACCCACTTCATAGATCTAGCTATAAGAGTGCTATGCCAGGCCATGACACACACTAGCTTGTGGAAGATGTGGGTCCATTCCAACATTGCATGGTATCTAGACCTATTTGGGTTGGCTAGAAACACCATCATCAACTTAGTGGCTGTGTGAGTCACTACACCTGGCCAACATGATCCTACCTACTTGCTAGATCTAGCTATAATTTTTCTATGCCAAGCCATGACACACACTAGCTTGTGGCAAATGTGGGGCCATGCCAACAGTGCATGGGGTCTAGACCTATCTGGGCTGGCTAGAACCACCATCATCAACTTAGTGGTTGTGTGAGTCACTACACCTAGCAACATGATCCCACCCACTTGATAGATCTAGCTATAAAAGTGTTATGCCAAGGCATGACACACACTAGCTTGTGGAAAATGTGGGGCCATGCCAACATTGCATGCATGGGACACCTCTCTGGGCTGGATAGAAACACCTTCACCAACTTGTTGTTGTATATGTCATCACACCTGGCCAACATGATCCTACCTACTTGCTAGATCTAGCTATAAATTTGAGTTTGCCAAGCCATGACACACACTAGCTTGTGGCAAATGTGGGCCCATGCAAACATTGCATGGGATCTAGACCTCTCTGGGTTGGCTAGAAACACCATCATCAACTTAGTGGCTGTGTGAGTCACTACACCTGACCAACATGATCCCACCCACTTCATAGATCTAGCTATAAGAGTGCTATGCCAGGCCATGACACACACTAGCTTGTGGAAGATGTGGGTCCATTCCAACATTGCATGGTATCTAGACCTATTTGGGTTGGCTAGAAACACCATCATCAACTTAGTGGCTGTGTGAGTCACTACACCTGGCCAACATGATCCTACCTACTTGCTAGATCTAGCTATAATTTTTCTATGCCAAGCCATGACACACACTAGCTTGTGGCAAATGTGGGGCCATGCCAACAGTGCATGGGGTCTAGACCTATCTGGGCTGGCTAGAACCACCATCATCAACTTAGTGGTTGTGTGAGTCACTACACCTAGCAACATGATCCCACCCACTTGATAGATCTAGCTATAAAAGTGTTATGCCAAGGCATGACACACACTAGCTTGTGGAAAATGTGGGGCCATGCCAACATTGCATGCATGGGACACCTCTCTGGGCTGGATAGAAACACCTTCACCAACTTGTTGTTGTATATGTCATCACACCTGGCCAACATGATCCTACCTACTTGCTAGATCTAGCTATAAATTTGAGTTTGCCAAGCCATGACACACACTAGCTTGTGGCAAATGTGGGCCCATGCAAACATTGCATGGGATCTAGACCTCTCTGGGTTGGCTAGAAACACCATCATCAACTTAGTGGCTGTGTGAGTCACTACACCTGACCAACATGATCCCACCCACTTCATAGATCTAGCTATAAGAGTGCTATGCCAGGCCATGACACACACTAGCTTGTGGAAGATGTGGGTCCATTCCAACATTGCATGGTATCTAGACCTATTTGGGTTGGCTAGAAACACCATCATCAACTTAGTGGCTGTGTGAGTCACTACACCTGGCCAACATGATCCTACCTACTTGCTAGATCTAGCTATAATTTTTCTATGCCAAGCCATGACACACACTAGCTTGTGGCAAATGTGGGGCCATGCCAACAGTGCATGGGGTATAGACCTATCTGGGCTGGCTAGAACCACCATCATCAACTTAGTGGTTGTGTGAGTCACTACACCTAGCAACATGATCCCACCCACTTGATAGATCTAGCTATAAAAGTGTTATGCCAAGGCATGACACACACTAGCTTGTGGAAAATGTGGGGCCATGCCAACATTGCATGCATGGGACACCTCTCTGGGCTGGATAGAAACACCTTCACCAACTTGTTGTTGTATATGTCATCACACCTGGCCAACATGATCCTACCTACTTGCTAGATCTAGCTATAAATTTGAGTTTGCCAAGCCATGACACACACTAGCTTGTGGCAAATGTGGGCCCATGCAAACATTGCATGGGATCTAGACCTCTCTGGGTTGGCTAGAAACACCATCATCAACTTAGTGGCTGTGTGAGTCACTACACCTGACCAACATGATCCCACCCACTTCATAGATCTAGCTATAAGAGTGCTATGCCAGGCCATGACACACACTAGCTTGTGGAAGATGTGGGTCCATTCCAACATTGCATGGTATCTAGACCTATTTGGGTTGGCTAGAAACACCATCATCAACTTAGTGGCTGTGTGAGTCACTACACCTGGCCAACATGATCCTACCTACTTGCTAGATCTAGCTATAATTTTTCTATGCCAAGCCATGACACACACTAGCTTGTGGCAAATGTGGGGCCATGCCAACAGTGCATGGGGTCTAGACCTATCTGGGCTGGCTAGAACCACCATCATCAACTTAGTGGTTGTGTGAGTCACTACACCTAGCAACATGATCCCACCCACTTGATAGATCTAGCTATAAAAGTGTTATGCCAAGGCATGACACACACTAGCTTGTGGAAAATGTGGGGCCATGCCAACATTGCATGCATGGGACACCTCTCTGGGCTGGATAGAAACACCTTCACCAACTTGTTGTTGTATATGTCATCACACCTGGCCAACATGATCCTACCTACTTGCTAGATCTAGCTATAAATTTGAGTTTGCCAAGCCATGACACACACTAGCTTGTGGCAAATGTGGGCCCATGCAAACATTGCATGGGATCTAGACCTCTCTGGGTTGGCTAGAAACACCATCATCAACTTAGTGGCTGTGTGAGTCACTACACCTGACCAACATGATCCCACCCACTTCATAGATCTAGCTATAAGAGTGCTATGCCAGGCCATGACACACACTAGCTTGTGGAAGATGTGGGTCCATTCCAACATTGCATGGTATCTAGACCTATTTGGGTTGGCTAGAAACACCATCATCAACTTAGTGGCTGTGTGAGTCACTACACCTGGCCAACATGATCCTACCTACTTGCTAGATCTAGCTATAATTTTTCTATGCCAAGCCATGACACACACTAGCTTGTGGCAAATGTGGGGCCATGCCAACAGTGCATGGGGTCTAGACCTATCTGGGCTGGCTAGAACCACCATCATCAACTTAGTGGTTGTGTGAGTCACTACACCTAGCAACATGATCCCACCCACTTGATAGATCTAGCTATAAAAGTGTTATGCCAAGGCATGACACACACTAGCTTGTGGAAAATGTGGGGCCATGCCAACATTGCATGCATGGGACACCTCTCTGGGCTGGATAGAAACACCTTCACCAACTTGTTGTTGTATATGTCATCACACCTGGCCAACATGATCCTACCTACTTGCTAGATCTAGCTATAAATTTGAGTTTGCCAAGCCATGACACACACTAGCTTGTGGCAAATGTGGGCCCATGCAAACATTGCATGGGATCTAGACCTCTCTGGGTTGGCTAGAAACACCATCATCAACTTAGTGGCTGTGTGAGTCACTACACCTGACCAACATGATCCCACCCACTTCATAGATCTAGCTATAAGAGTGCTATGCCAGGCCATGACACACACTAGCTTGTGGAAGATGTGGGTCCATTCCAACATTGCATGGTATCTAGACCTATTTGGGTTGGCTAGAAACACCATCATCAACTTAGTGGCTGTGTGAGTCACTACACCTGGCCAACATGATCCTACCTACTTGCTAGATCTAGCTATAATTTTTCTATGCCAAGCCATGACACACACTAGCTTGTGGCAAATGTGGGGCCATGCCAACAGTGCATGGGGTCTAGACCTATCTGGGCTGGCTAGAACCACCATCATCAACTTAGTGGTTGTGTGAGTCACTACACCTAGCAACATGATCCCACCCACTTGATAGATCTAGCTATAAAAGTGTTATGCCAAGGCATGACACACACTAGCTTGTGGAAAATGTGGGGCCATGCCAACATTGCATGCATGGGACACCTCTCTGGGCTGGATAGAAACACCTTCACCAACTTGTTGTTGTATATGTCATCACACCTGGCCAACATGATCCTACCTACTTGCTAGATCTAGCTATAAATTTGAGTTTGCCAAGCCATGACACACACTAGCTTGTGGCAAATGTGGGCCCATGCAAACATTGCATGGGATCTAGACCTCTCTGGGTTGGCTAGAAACACCATCATCAACTTAGTGGCTGTGTGAGTCACTACACCTGACCAACATGATCCCACCCACTTCATAGATCTAGCTATAAGAGTGCTATGCCAGGCCATGACACACACTAGCTTGTGGAAGATGTGGGTCCATTCCAACATTGCATGGTATCTAGACCTATTTGGGTTGGCTAGAAACACCATCATCAACTTAGTGGCTGTGTGAGTCACTACACCTGGCCAACATGATCCTACCTACTTGCTAGATCTAGCTATAATTTTTCTATGCCAAGCCATGACACACACTAGCTTGTGGCAAATGTGGGGCCATGCCAACAGTGCATGGGGTCTAGACCTATCTGGGCTGGCTAGAACCACCATCATCAACTTAGTGGTTGTGTGAGTCACTACACCTAGCAACATGATCCCACCCACTTGATAGATCTAGCTATAAAAGTGTTATGCCAAGGCATGACACACACTAGCTTGTGGAAAATGTGGGGCCATGCCAACATTGCATGCATGGGACACCTCTCTGGGCTGGATAGAAACACCTTCACCAACTTGTTGTTGTATATGTCATCACACCTGGCCAACATGATCCTACCTACTTGCTAGATCTAGCTATAAATTTGAGTTTGCCAAGCCATGACACACACTAGCTTGTGGCAAATGTGGGCCCATGCAAACATTGCATGGGATCTAGACCTCTCTGGGTTGGCTAGAAACACCATCATCAACTTAGTGGCTGTGTGAGTCACTACACCTGACCAACATGATCCCACCCACTTCATAGATCTAGCTATAAGAGTGCTATGCCAGGCCATGACACACACTAGCTTGTGGAAGATGTGGGTCCATTCCAACATTGCATGGTATCTAGACCTATTTGGGTTGGCTAGAAACACCATCATCAACTTAGTGGCTGTGTGAGTCACTACACCTGGCCAACATGATCCTACCTACTTGCTAGATCTAGCTATAATTTTTCTATGCCAAGCCATGACACACACTAGCTTGTGGCAAATGTGGGGCCATGCCAACAGTGCATGGGGTCTAGACCTATCTGGGCTGGCTAGAACCACCATCATCAACTTAGTGGTTGTGTGAGTCACTACACCTAGCAACATGATCCCACCCACTTGATAGATCTAGCTATAAAAGTGTTATGCCAAGGCATGACACACACTAGCTTGTGGAAAATGTGGGGCCATGCCAACATTGCATGCATGGGACACCTCTCTGGGCTGGATAGAAACACCTTCACCAACTTGTTGTTGTATATGTCATCACACCTGGCCAACATGATCCTACCTACTTGCTAGATCTAGCTATAAATTTGAGTTTGCCAAGCCATGACACACACTAGCTTGTGGCAAATGTGGGCCCATGCAAACATTGCATGGGATCTAGACCTCTCTGGGTTGGCTAGAAACACCATCATCAACTTAGTGGCTGTGTGAGTCACTACACCTGACCAACATGATCCCACCCACTTCATAGATCTAGCTATAAGAGTGCTATGCCAGGCCATGACACACACTAGCTTGTGGAAGATGTGGGTCCATTCCAACATTGCATGGTATCTAGACCTATTTGGGTTGGCTAGAAACACCATCATCAACTTAGTGGCTGTGTGAGTCACTACACCTGGCCAACATGATCCTACCTACTTGCTAGATCTAGCTATAATTTTTCTATGCCAAGCCATGACACACACTAGCTTGTGGCAAATGTGGGGCCATGCCAACAGTGCATGGGTCTAGACCTATCTGGGCTGGCTAGAACCACCATCATCAACTTAGTGGTTGTGTGAGTCACTACACCTAGCAACATGATCCCACCCACTTGATAGATCTAGCTATAAAAGTGTTATGCCAAGGCATGACACACACTAGCTTGTGGAAAATGTGGGGCCATGCCAACATTGCATGCATGGGACACCTCTCTGGGCTGGATAGAAACACCTTCACCAACTTGTTGTTGTATATGTCATCACACCTGGCCAACATGATCCTACATACTTGCTAGATCTAGCTATAAACTTGAGTTTGCCAAGCCATGACACACACTAGCTTGTGGCAAATGTGGGCCCATGCAAACATTGCATGGGATCTAGACCTCTCTGGGTTGGCTAGAAACACCATCATCAACTTAGTGGCTGTGTGAGTCACTACACCTGACCAACATGATCCCACCCACTTCATAGATCTAGCTATAAGAGTGCTATGCCAGGCCATGACACACACTAGCTTGTGGAAGATGTGGGTCCATTCCAACATTGCATGGTATCTAGACCTATTTGGGTTGGCTAGAAACACCATCATCAACTTAGTGGATGTGTGAGTCACTACACCTGGCCAACATGATCCTACCTACTTGCTAGATCTAGCTATAATTTTTCTATGCCAAGCCATGACACACACTAGCTTGTGGCAAATGGGGCCATGCCAACAGTGCATGGGGTCTAGACCTATCTGGGCTGGCTAGAACCACCATCATCAACTTAGTGGTTGTGTGAGTCACTACACCTAGCAAAATGATCCCACCCACTTGATAGATCTAGCTATAAAAGTGTTATGCCAAGGCATGACACACACTAGCTTGTGGAAAATGTGGGGCCATGCCAACATTGCATGCATGGGACACCTCTCTGGGCTGGATAGAAACACCTTCACCAACTTGTTGTTGTATATGTCATCACACCTGGCCAACATGATCCTACCTACTTGCTAGATCTAGCTATAAATTTGAGTTTGCCAAGCCATGACACACACTAGCTTGTGGCAAATGTGGCCCATGCAAACATTGCATGGGATCTAGACCTCTCTGGGTTGGCTAGAAACACCATCATCAACTTAGTGGCTGTGTGAGTCACTACACCTGACCAACATGATCCCACCCACTTCATAGATCTAGCTATAAGAGTGCTATGCCAGGCCATGACACACACTAGCTTGTGGAAGATGTGGGTCCATTCCAACATTGCATGGTATCTAGACCTATTTGGGTTGGCTAGAAACACCATCATCAACTTAGTGGCTGTGTGAGTCACTACACCTGGCCAACATGATCCTACCTACTTGCTAGATCTAGCTATAATTTTTCTATGCCAAGCCATGACACACACTAGCTTGTGGAAAATGTGGGGCCATGCCAACAGTGCATGGGGTCTAGACCTATCTGGGCTGGCTAGAACCACCATCATCAACTTAGTGGTTGTGTGAGTCACTACACCTAGCAACATGATCCCACCCACTTGATAGATCTAGCTATAAAAGTGTTATGCCAAGGCATGACACACACTAGCTTGTGGAAAATGTGGGGCCATGCCAACATTGCATGCATGGGACACCTCTCTGGGCTGGATAGAAACACCTTCACCAACTTGTTGTTGTATATGTCATCACACCTGGCCAACATGATCCTACCTACTTGCTAGATCTAGCTATAAATTTGAGTTTGCCAAGCCATGACACACACTAGCTTGTGGCAAATGTGGGCCCATGCAAACATTGCATGGGATCTAGACCTCTCTGGTTGGCTAGAAACACCATCATCAACTTAGTGGCTGTGTGAGTCACTACACCTGACCAACATGATCCCACCCACTTCATAGATCTAGCTATAAGAGTGCTATGCCAGGCCATGACACACACTAGCTTGTGGAAGATGTGGGTCCATTCCAACATTGCATGGTATCTAACCTATTTGGGTTGGCTAGAAACACCATCATCAACTTAGTGGCTGTGTGAGTCACTACACCTGGCCAACATGATCCTACCTACTTGCTAGATCTAGCTATAATTTTTCTATGCCAAGCCATGACACACACTAGCTTGTGGCAAATGTGGGGCCATGCCAACAGTGCATGGGGTCTAGACCTATCTGGGCTGGCTAGAACCACCATCATCAACTTAGTGGTTGTGTGAGTCACTACACCTAGCAACATGATCCCACCCACTTGATAGATCTAGCTATAAAAGTGTTATGCCACGGCATGACACACACTAGCTTGTGGAAAATGTGGGGCCATGCCAACATTGCATGCATGGGACACCTCTCTGGGCTGGATAGAAACACCTTCACCAACTTGTTGTTGTATATGTCATCACACCTGGCCAACATGATCCTACCTACTTGCTAGATCTAGCTATAAATTTGAGTTTGCCAAGCCATGACACACACTAGCTTGTGGCAAATGTGGGCCCATGCAAACATTGCATGGGATCTAGACCTCTCTGGGTTGGCTAGAAACACCATCATCAACTTAGTGGTTGTGTGAGTCACTACACCTGACCAACATGATCCCACCCACTTCATAGATCTAGCTATAAGAGTGCTATGCCAGGCCATGACACACACTAGCTTGTGGAAGATGTGGGTCCATTCCAACATTGCATGGTATCTAGACCTATTTGGGTTGGCTAGAAACACCATCATCAACTTAGTGGTGTGTGAGTCACTACACCTGGCCAACATGATCCTACCTACTTGCTAGATCTAGCTATAATTTTTCTATGCCAAGCCATGACACACACTAGCTTGTGGCAAATGTGGGGCCATGCCAACAGTGCATGGGGTCTAGACCTATCTGGGCTGGCTAGAACCACCATCATCAACTTAGTGGTTGTGTGAGTCACTACACCTAGCAACATGATCCCACCCACTTGATAGATCTAGCTATAAAAGTGTTATGCCAAGGCATGACACACACTAGCTTGTGGAAAATGTGGGGCCATGCCAACATTGCATGCATGGGACCTCTCTGGGCTGGATAGAAACACCTTCACCAACTTGTTGTTGTATATGTCATCACACCTGGCCAACATGATCCTACCTACTTGCTAGATCTAGCTATAAATTTGAGTTTGCCAAGCCATGACACACACTAGCTTGTGGCAAATGTGGTCCCATGCAAACATTGCATGGGATCTAGACCTCTCTGGGTTGGCTAGAAACACCATCATCAACTTAGTGGCTGTGTGAGTCACTACACCTGACCAACATGATCCCACCCACTTCATAGATCTAGCTATAAGAGTGCTATGCCAGGCCATGACACACACTAGCTTGTGGAAGATGTGGGTCCATTCCAACATTGCATGGTATCTAGACCTATTTGGGTTGGCTAGAAACACCATCATCAACTTAGTGGTTGTGTGAGTCACTACACCTGGCCAACATGATCCTACCTACTTGCTAGATCTAGCTATAATTTTTCTATGCCAAGCCATGACACACACTAGCTTGTGGCAAATGTGGGCCATGCCAACAGTGCATGGGGTCTAGACCTATCTGGGCTGGCTAGAACCACCATCATCAACTTAGTGGTTGTGTGAGTCACTACACCTAGCAACATGATCCCACCCACTTGATAGATCTAGCTATAAAAGTGTTATGCCAAGGCATGACACACACTAGCTTGTGGAAAATGTGGGGCCATGCCAACATTGCATGCATGGACACCTCTGGGCTGGCTAGAAACACCTTCACCAACTTGTTGTTGTATATGTCATCACACCTGGCCAACATGATCCTACCTACTTGCTAGATCTAGCTATAAATTTGAGTTTGCCAAGCCATGACACACACTAGCTTGTGGCAAATGTGGGCCCATGCAAACATTGCAAGGGATCTAGACCTCTCTGGGTTGGCTAGAAACACCATCATCAACTTAGTGGCTGTGTGAGTCACTACACCTGACCAACATGATCCCACCCACTTCATAGATCTAGCTATAAGAGTGCTATGCCAGGCCATGACACACACTAGCTTGTGGAAGATGTGGGTCCATTCCAACATTGCATGGTATCTAGACCTATTTGGGTTGGCTAGAAACACCATCATCAACTTAGTGGTTGTGTGAGTCACTACACCTGGCCAACATGATCCTACCTACTTGCTAGATCTAGCTATAATTTTTCTATGCCAAGCCATGACACACACTAGCTTGTGGCAAATGTGGGCCATGCCAACAGTGCATGGGGTCTAGACCTATCTGGGCTGGCTAGAACCACCATCATCAACTTAGTGGTTGTGTGAGTCACTACACCTAGCAACATGATCCCACCCACTTGATAGATCTAGCTATAAAAGTGTTATGCCAAGCCATGACACACACTAGCTTGTGTAAAATGTGGGGCCATGCCAACATTGCATGCATGGGAGACCTCTCTGGGCTGGATAGAAACACCTTCACCAACTTGTTGTTGTATATGTCATACACCTGGCCAACATGATCCTACCTACTTGCTAGATCTAGCTATAAATTTGAGTTTGCCAAGCCATGACACACACTAGCTTGTGGCAAATGTGGGCCCATGCAAACATTGCATGGGATCTAGACCTCTCTGGGTTGGCTAGAAACACCATCATCAACTTAGTGGCTGTGTGAGTCACTACACCTGACCAACATGATCCCACCCACTTCATAGATCTAGCTATAAGTGTTATGCCAGGCCATGACACACACTAGCTTGTGGAAGATGTGGGTCCATTCCAACATTGCATGGTATCTAGACCTATTTGGGTTGGCTAGAAACACCATCATCAACTTAGTGGCTGTGTGAGTCACTACACCTGGCCAACATGATCCTACCTACTTGCTAGATCTAGCTATAATTTTTCTATGCCAAGCCATGACACACACTAGCTTGTGGCAAATGTGGGGCCATGCCAACAGTGCATGGGGTCTAGACCTATCTGGGCTGGCTAGAACCACCATCATCAACTTAGTGGTTGTGTGAGTCACTACACCTAGCAACATGATCCCACCCACTTGATAGATCTAGCTATAAAAGTGTTATGCCAAGGCATGACACACACTAGCTTGTGGAAAATGTGGGGCCATGCCAACATTGCATGCATGGGACACCTCTCTGGGCTGGATAGAAACACCTTCACCAACTTGTGTTGTATATGTCATCACACCTGGCCAACATGATCCTACCTACTTGCTAGATCTAGCTATAAATTTGAGTTTGCCAAGCCATGACACACACTAGCTTGTGGCAAATGTGGGCCCATGCAAACATTGCATGGGATCTAGACCTCTCTGGGTTGGCTAGAAACACCATCATCAACTTAGTGGCTGTGTGAGTCACTACACCTGACCAACATGATCCCACCCACTTCATAGATCTAGCTATAAGAGTGCTATGCCAAGCCATGACACACACTAGCTTGTGGAAGATGTGGGTCCATTCCAACATTGCATGGTATCTAGACCTATTTGGGTTGGCTAGAAACACCATCATCAACTTAGTGGATGTGTGAGTCACTACACCTGGCCAACATGATCCTACCTACTTGCTAGATCTAGCTATAATTTTCTATGCCAAGCCATGACACACACTAGCTTGTGGCAAATGTGGGGCCATGCCAACAGTGCATGGGGTCTAGACCTATCTGGGCTGGCTAGAACCACCATCATCAACTTAGTGGTTGTGTGAGTCACTACACCTAGCAACATGATCCCACCCACTTGATAGATCTAGCTATAAAAGTGTTATTCAAGGCATGACACACACTAGCTTGTGGAAAATGTGGGGCCATGCCAACATTGCATGCATGGGACACCTCTCTGGGCTGGATAGAAACACTTCACCAACTTGTGTTGTATATGTCATCACACCTGGCCAACATGATCCTACCTACTTGCTAGATCTAGCTATAAATTTGAGTTTGCCAAGCCATGACACACACTAGCTTGTGGCAAATGTGGGCCCATGCAAACATTGCATGGGATCTAGACCTCTCTGGGTTGGCTAGAAACACCATCATCAACTTAGTGGTGTGTGAGTCACTACACCTGACCAACATGATCCCACCCACTTCATAGATCTAGCTATAAGAGTGCTATGCCAGGCCATGACACACACTAGCTTGTGGAAGATGTGGGTCCATTCCAACATTGCATGGTATCTAGACCTATTTGTGTTGGCTAGAAACACCATCATCAACTTAGTGGTTGTGTGAGTCACTACACCTGGCCAACATGATCCTACCTACTTCCTAGATCTAGCTATAATTTTTCTATGCCAAGCCATGACACACACTAGCTTGTGGCAAATGTGGGGCCATGCCAACAGTGCATGGGGTCTAGACCTATCTGGGCTGGCTAGAACCACCATCATCAACTTAGTGGTTGTGTGAGTCACTACACCTAGCAAAATGATCCCACCCACTTGATAGATCTAGCTATAAAAGTGTTATGCCAAGGCATGACACACACTAGCTTGTGGAAAATGTGGGGCCATGCCAACATTGCATGCATGGGACACCTCTCTGGGCTGGATAGAAACACCTTCACCAACTTGTTGTTGTATATGTCATCACACCTGGCCAACATGATCCTACCTACTTGCTAGATCTAGATAAAAAATTTAGTTTGCCAAGCCATGACACACACTAGCTTGTGGCAAATGTGGGCCCATGCAAACATTGCATGGGATCTAGACCTCTTCGGGTTGGCTAGAAACACCATCATCAACTTAGTGGCTGTGTGAGTCACTACACCTGACCAACATGACCCCACCCACTTCATAGATCTAGCTATAAGAGTGCTATGCCAGGCATGACACACACTAGCTTGTGGAAGATGTGGGTCCATTCCAACATTGCATGGTATCTAGACCTATTTGGGTTGGCTAGAAACACGATCATCAACTTAGTGGCTGTGTGAGTCACTACACCTGGCCAACATGATCCTACCTACTTGCTAGATCTAGCTATAATTTTTCTATGCCAAGCCATGACACACACTAGCTTGTGGCAAATGTGGGCCATGCCAACAGTGCATGGGGTCTAGACCTATCTGGGCTGGCTAGAACCACCATCATCAACTTAGTGGTTGTGTGAGTCACTACACCTAGCAACATGATCCCACCCACTTGATAGATCTAGCTATAAAAGTGTTTATGCCAAGGCATGACACACACTAGCTTGTGGAAAATGTGGGTCCATGCCAACATTGCATGCATGGGACACCTTCTGGGCGATAGAAACCTTCACCCACTTGTTGTTGTATGTCCATCACACCTGGCCAACAGATCCTACCTACTTGCTAGATCTAGCTATAAATTTGAGTTTGCCAAGCCATGACACACACTAGCTTGTGGCAAATGTGGGCCCATGCAAACATTGCATGGGATCTAGACCTCTCTGGGTGGCTAGAAACACCATCATCAACTTAGTGGCGTGTGAGTCACTACCACCTGACCAACATGATCCCACCCACTTCATAGATCTAGCTATAAGAGTGCTATGCCAGGCCATGACACACACTAGCTTGTGGAAGATGTGGGTCCATTCCAACATTGCATGGTATCTAGACCTATTTGGGTTGGCTAGAAACACCATCATCAACTTAGTGGCTTGTGTGATTCACTACACCTGGCCAACATGATCCTACCTACTTGCTAGATCTAGCTATAATTTTTCTATGCCAAGCCATGACACCACTAGCTTGTGGCAATGTGGGGCCATGCCAACAGTGCATGGGGTCTAGACCTATCTGGGCTGGCTAGAACCACCATCATCAACTTAGTGGTTGTG
>OU342736.1:60729220-60758362 GCA_910589765.1 Avena atlantica
CGACTAGCACAGCACCTGCGCGCGACGCTGAAAACTGCCAATACGTTGAACAACATGGACCGAACGCCAAAACGTGGAAACTGGGCAAAAACGCCCGACTCCTTGGAAAACGTCCGACTAGCGTAGCACGTGCACGCGACGCTGAAAACTGTCCAACACATTGAACAAACATGGACCGAACGCCAAAACGTGGAAACCGAGAAAAGACGCCCGACTCTGTGGAAAACGTTCGACTAGCGCAGCAGGTGTGCGCGGCGTTGAAAGCTGGCCAATACGTTGAAGAAACATGGACTGAACGCCAAAACGTGGAAACCGGGCAAAAACGCCCGACACACCGTGGAAAACGTCCGACTAGCGCACACGTGCGCGCGACGCTGAAAACTGGCCAATACGTTGAAGAAACATAGACCGAACGCCAAAAATGGAAACCGGGGAAAAACGCCCGACTCCCTGGAAAACGTCCGACTAGCACAGCACCTACGCGCGACGCTGAAAACTGGCCAATACGTTGAACAAACATGGACCGAACGCCAAACGTGGAAACCGGGCAAAAAACGCTCGACTCCTTAGAAAACGTCCGACTAGCGTAGCAGCACGTGCGCGCGACGCTGAAAACTGGCCAACACGTTGAACAAACATGGACCAACGCCAAAACGTGGAAACCGAGAAAAGTCCCGACTCTGCGGAAAACGTCCGACTAGCGCAGCACGTGCGCGCGATGCTGAAAGCTGGCCAATACGTTGAAGAAACATGGACTGAACGCCAAACGTGAAACCGGGCAAAAACGCCCGACTCCGTGGAAAACGTCCGACTAGCGCAACACGTGCGCGTGACGCTGAAAACTGGCCAATACGTTGAAGAAACATGGCCCAACGCCAAAAATGGAAACCGGGCAAAAACGTCCAACTCCAGAAAACGTCCGACTAGAGCACATGCGCCACGACACTAAAAACTGTCCAATACGTTGAAGAAACATGGACCGAATGCCAAAACGTTGAAACCGGTAAAACGCCCAACTCCACGGAAAACGTCCGACTAGCGCAGCACGTGCGCGCGACGCTAAAAACTGGCCATACGTTGAAGAAACATGGACCGAACGCCAAAACGTGGAAACCGGGCAAAAAAGGCCGACTCCGTGGAAAACGTCCGACTAGCGCAGCAAGTGCGCGCGATGCTGAAAACTGGCCAATACGTTGAAGAAACATGGACCGAACGGCAAAACGTGGAAACCGGGCAAAAGTGCCCGACTCCGTGGAAAACGTCCGACTAGAATAGAACGTGCGCGCGACGCTGAAAACTGGCCAATACGTTGAAGAAACATGGACCGAACGCCAAAAAGTGGAAACCGGGCAAAAACGCCCGACTCCACGGAAAACGTCCGACTAGCGCAACAGGTGCGCGACGCTAAAAACTGGCCAATACGTTGAAGAAACATGGACCGAACGCCAAAAATGGAAACCGGGCAAAAACGCCCGACTCCCTGGAAAACTTCCGACTAGCACAGCACCTGCGCGCGACGCTGAAAACTGGCCAATACGTTGAACAAACATGGACCGAACGCCAAAACGTGGAAACTGGGCAAAAACGCCCGACTCCTTGGAAAACGTCCGACTAGCGTAGCACGTGCACGCGACGCTGAAAACTGTCCAACACATTGAACAAACATGGACCGAACGCCAAAACGTGGAAACCGAGAAAAGACGCCCGACTCTGTGGAAAACGTTCGACTAGCGCAGCAGGTGTGCGCGGCGTTGAAAGCTGGCCAATACGTTGAAGAAACATGGACTGAACGCCAAAACGTGGAAACCGGGCAAAAACGCCCGACACCGTGGAAAACGTCCGACTAGCGCAGCACGTGCGCGCGACGCTGAAAACTGGCCAATACGTTGAAGAAACATAGACCGAACGCCAAAAATGGAAAACGGGGAAAAACGCCCGACTCCCTGGAAAACGTCCGACTAGCACAGCACCTACGCGCGACGCTGAAAACTGGCCAATACGTTGAACAAACATGGACCGAACGCCAAAACGTGGAAACCGGGCAAAAACGCTCGACTCCTTAGAAAACGTCCGACTAGCGTAGCACGTGCGCGCGACGCTGAAAACTGGCCAACACGTTGAACAAACATGGACCGAACGCCAAAACGTGGAAACCGAGAAAAGACGTCCGACTCTGCGGAAAACGTCCGACTAGCGCAGCACGTGCGCGATGCTGAAACTGGCCAATACGTTGAAGAAACATGGACTGAACGCCAAAACGTGGAAACCGGGCAAAAACGCCCGACTCCGTTGAAAACGTCCGACTAGCGCAACACGTGCGCGTGACGCTGAAAACTGGCCAATACGTTGAAGAAACATGGACCCAACGCCAAAAATGGAAACCGGGCAAAAACGTCCAACTCCACAGAAAACGTCCGACTAGCATAGCACATGCGCCACGACACTAAAAACTGTCCAATACGTTGAAGAAACATGGACCGAACGCCAAAACGTTGAAACCGGGTAAAACCGCCCAACTCCACGGAAAACGTTCGACTAGCGCAGCACGTGCGCGCGACGCTAAAAACTGGCCAATACGTTGAAGAAACATGGACCGAACGCCAAAACGTGGAAACCGGGCAAAAAGGCCTGACTCCGTGGAAAACGTCCGACTAGCGCAGCACGTGCGCGCGATGCTGAAAACTGGCCAATACGTTGAAGAAACATGGACCGAACGCCAAAACGTGGAAACCGGGCAAAAGTGCCCGACTCCGTGGAAAACGTCCGACTAGAATAGAACGTGCGCGCGACGCTGAAAACTGGCCAATACGTTGAAGGAACATGGACCGAACGCCAAAAAGTGGAAACCGGGCAAAAACGCCCGACTCCACGGAAAACGTCCGACTAGCGCAACAGGTGCGCGACGCTAAAAACTGGCCAATACGTTGAATAAACATGGACCGAACGCCAAAACGTGGAAACCGGGCAAAAACACCCGACTCCCTAGAAAACGTCCGACTAGAGCAGCACGTGCGCGCGACGCTGAAAACAGGCCAATACATTGAACAAACACGGACCGAACAACAAAACGTGGAAACCGGGCAAAAACGCCCGACTCCGTGGAAAACGTCCGACTAGCGCAGCACATGCGCGCGATGCTGAAACTGGCCAATACGTTGAAGAACATGGACCGAACGCCAAAAAGTGGAAACCGGCAAAAACACCCGACTCCGTGGAAAACGTCGACTAGCGCAGCACGTGCGCGCGACGCTGAAAACTGGCCAATACGTTGAAGAAACATGGACCGAACGCCAAAATGGAAACCGGGCAAAAACGCCCGACTCCTGGAAAACGTCCGACTAGCACAGCACCTGCGCGCGACGCAGAAAACTGGCCAATACGTTGAACAAACATGGACCGAACGCCAAAACGTGGAAACGGGCAAAAACGCCCTCCTTTGAAAACGTCCGACTAGCGTAGCACGTGCGCGCGACGCTGAAAACTGGCCAATACATTGAACAAACATGGACCGAACGCCAAAACGTGGAAACCGGGAAAAAACGCCCGACTCTGTGGAAAACGTCCGACTAGCGCAGCACGTGCGTGCGGCGCTGAAAGCTGGCCAATACGTTGAAGAAACATGGACTGAACGCCAAAACGTGGAAACCGGGCAAAAACGCCCGACTCCGTGGAAAACGTCCGACTAGCGCAGCACGTGCGCGCGACGTTGAAAACTGGCCAATACGTTGAAGAAACATGGACCGAACGCCAAAAATGGAAACCGGGCAAAAACGCCCGACTCCCTGGAAAACGTCCGACTAGCACAGCACCTGCGCGCCACGCTGAAAACTGGCCAATACGTTGAACAAACATGGACCGAACGCCAAAACGTGGAAACCGGGCAAAAACGCCCGACTCCTTGGAAAACGTCCGACTAGCGTAGCACGTGCGCGCGACGCTGAAAACTGTCCAACACATTGAACAAACATGGACCGAACGCCAAAACGTGGAAACCGAGAAAAGACGCCCGACTCTGTGGAAAACGTCCGACTAGCGCAGCAGGTGTGCGCGGCGTTGAAAGCTGGCCAATACGTTGAAGAAACATGGACTGAACGCCAAACGTGGAAACCGGGCAAAAACGCCCGACTCCGTGGAAAACGTCCGACTAGCGCAGCACGTGCGCGCGACGCTGAAAACTGGCCAATACGTTGAAGAAACATGGACCGAACGACAAAACGTGGAAACCGGGCAAAAACGTCCGACTCCACGGAAAACGTCCGACTAGCATAGCACGTGCGCCACGACACTGAAAACTGGCCAATACGTTGAACAAACATGGACCGAACGCCAAAACGTGGAAACCGGGCAAAAACGCCCGACTCCTTAGAAAACGTCCGACTAGCGTAGCACGTGCGCGCGACGCTGAAAACTGGCCAACACGTTGAACAAACATGGACCGAACGCCAAAACGTGGAAACCGAAAAAAACGTCCGACTCTGCGGAAAACGTCCGACTAGCGCAGCACGTGCGCGCGACGCTGAAACTGGCCAATACGTTGAAGAAACATGGACGAACGCCAAAACGTGGAAACCGGGCAAAACGCCCGACTCCGTGGAAAACGTCCGACTAGCGCAACACGTGCGCGTGACGCTGAAAACTGGCCAATACGTTGAAGAAACATGGACCCAACGCCAAAAATGGAAACCGGGCAAAAACGTCCAACTCCACAGAAAACGTCCGACTAGCGAGCACGTGCGCCACGACACTAAAAACTGTCCAATACGTTGAAGAAACATGGACCGAACGCCAAAACGTTGAAACCGGGTAAAAACGCCCAACTCCACGGAAAACGTCCGACTAGCGCAGCACGTGCGCGCGACGCTAAAAACTGGCCAATACGTTGAAGAAACATGGACCGAACGCCAAAACGTGGAAACCGGGCAAAAAGGCCCGACTCCGTGGAAAACGTCCGACTAGCGCAGCACGTGCGCGCGATGCTGAAAACTGGCCAATACGTTGAAGAAACATGGACCGAACGCCAAAACGTGGAAACCGGGCAAAAGTGCCCGACTCCGTGGAAAACGTCCGACTAGCGTAGCACGTGCGCGCGACGCTGAAAACTGGCCAATACGTTGAAGGAACATGGACCGAACGCCAAAAAGTGGAAACCGGGCAAAAACGCCCGACTCCACGGAAAACGTCCGACTAGCGCAACAGGTGCGCGACGCTAAAAACTGGCCAATACGTTGAATAAACATGGACCGAACGCCAAAACGTGGAAACCGGGCAAAAACACCCGACTCCCTAGAAAACGTCCGACTAGAGCAGCACGTGTGCGCGACGCTGAAAACAGGCCAATACATTGAACAAACACGGACCGAACAACAAAACGTGGAAACCGGGCAAAAACGCCCGACTCCGTGGAAAACGTCCGACTAGCGCAACACATGCGCGCGATGCTGAAAACTGGCCAATACGTTGAAGAAACATGGACCGAACGCCAAAAAGTGGAAACCGGGCAAAAACACCCGACTCCGTGGAAAACGTTCGACTAGCGCAGCACGTGCGCGCGACGCTGAAAACTGGCCAATACGTTGAAGAAACATGGACCGAACGCCAAAAATGGAAACCGGGCAAAAACGCCCGACTCCCTGGAAAACGTCCGACTAGCACAGCACCTGCGCGCGACGCAGAAAACTGGCCAATACGTTGAACAAACATGGACCGAACGCCAAAACGTGGAAACTGGGCAAAAACGCCTGACTCCTTGGAAAACGTCCGACTAGCGTAGCACGTGCGCGCGACGCTGAAAACTGTCCAAGACATTGAACAAACATGGACCGAACGCCAAAACGTGGAAACCAAGAAAAGACGCCCGACTCTGTGGAAAACGTCCGACTAGCGCAGCACGTGCGTGCGGCGCTGAAAGCTGGCCAATACGTTGAAGAAACATGGACTGAACGCCAAAACGTGGAAACCGGGCAAAAACGCCCGACTCCGTGGAAAACGTCCGACTAGCGCAGCACGTGCGCGCGACGTTGAAAACTGGCCAATACGTTGAAGAAACATGGACCGAACGCCAAAAATGGAAACCGGGCAAAAACGCCCGACTCCCTGGAAAACGTCCGACTAGCACAGCACCTGCGCGCGACGCTGAAAACTGGCCAATACGTTGAACAAACATGGACCGAACGCCAAAACGTGGAAACCGGGCAAAAACGCCCGACTCCTTGGAAAACGTCCGACTAGCGTAGCACGTGCGCGCGACGCTGAAAACTGTCCAACACATTGAACAAACATGGACCGAACGCCAAAACGTGGAAACCGAGAAAAGACGCCCGACTCTGTGGAAAACGTCCGACTAGCGCAGCACGTGCGCGCGGCGCTGAAAGCTGGCCAATACGTTGAAGAAACATGGACCGAACGCCAAAACGTGGAAACCGGGCAAAAACGCCCGACTCCGTGGAAAACGTCCGACTAGCGCAGCACGTGCGCGCGACGCTGAAAACTGGCCAATACGTTGCAGAAACATGGACCGAACGACAAAACGTGGAAACCGGGCAAAAACGCCCGACTCCACGGAAAACGTCCG
The DNA here is from genome assembly GCA_910589765.1 of Avena atlantica. Classification (NCBI taxonomy): domain Eukaryota; kingdom Viridiplantae; phylum Streptophyta; class Magnoliopsida; order Poales; family Poaceae; genus Avena; species Avena atlantica. The sequence continues at coordinate 60,735,792 of OU342736.1, forward strand.
ACTAGCGCAGCACGTGCGCGCGACGCTGAAACTGGCCAATACGTTGAAGAAACATGGACCGAACGCCAAACGTGGAAACCGGGCAAAAACGCCTGACTCCATGGAAAACGTCCGACTAGCGCAGCACGTGCGCGCGACGCTAAAAACTGGCCAATACGTTAAAGAAACATGGACCGAACGCCAAAACGTGGAAACCGGCAAAAACGCCCGACTCCGTGGAAAACGTCCGACTAGCGCAGCACGTGCGCGCGACGCTGAAAACTGGCCAATACGTTGAAGAAACATGGACCGAACGCAAAAACGTGGAAACCGGGCAAAAACGCCCGACTCCGTGGAAAACGTCCGACTAGCGCAGCACGTGTGCCAGACGCTGAAAACTGGCCAATACGTTGAAGAAACATGGACCGAACGCCAAAACGTGGAAACCGGGCAAAAACGCCCGACTCCACGGAAAACGTCCGACTAGCGCAACACGTGCACGCGACGCTAAAAACTGGCCAATACGTTGAAGAAACATGGACCGAACGACAAAAACGTGGAAACCGGGCAAAAACACCCGACTCCCTAGAAAACGTCCGACTAGAGCAGCACGTGCGCGCGACGCTGAAAACTGGCCAATACGTTGAAGAAACATGGACCGAACAACAAAACGTGGAAACCGGGCAAAAATTCCCTACTCCGTGGAAAACGTCCAATTAGCGCAACACGTGCGCGCGACGCTGAAAACTGGCCAATACATTGAACAAACACGGACCGAACAACAAAACGTGGAAACCGGGCAAAAACGCCCGACTCCGTGGAAAACGTCCGACTAGCGCAACACGTGCGCGCGACGCTGAAAAGTGGCCAATACGTTGAAGAAACATGGACCGAACGCCAAAACGTGGAAACCAGGCAAAAACGCCCGACTCCGTGGAAAACGTCCGACTAGCGCAGCACGTGCGCGCGACGCAGAAAACTGGCCAATACGTTGAAGAAACATGGACCGAACGCCAAAAAATGGAAACCGGGCAAAAACGCCCGACAACACAGAAAACGTCCGACTAGCGCATCACGTGCGCGCGACACTGAAAACTGGCCAATACGTTGAAGAAACATGGACCGAACACCAAAAAGTGGAAACCGGGCAAAAACGCCCGACTCCCTGGAAAACGTCCGACTAGCGCAGCACCTGCGCGCGACGCTGAAAACTGGCCAATACGTTGAACAAACATGCACCGAACGCCAAAACGTGGAAACCGGGCAAAACACCCGACTCCTTGGAAAACGTCCGACTAGCATAGCACATGCGCCACGACACTGAAAACTGTCCAATACGTTGCAGAAACATGGACCGAACGCCAAAACGTTGAAACCGGGTAAAAACGCCCAACTCCACGGAAAACGTCCGACTAGCGCAGCACGTGCGCGCGACGCTAAAAACTGGCCAATACGTTGAAGAAACATGGACCGAACGCCAAAACGTGGAAACCGGGCAAAAACGCCCGACTCCGTGGAAAACGTCCGACTAGCGTAGCACGTGCGCGCGACGCTGAAAACTGGCCAATACGTTGAAGGAACATGGACCGAACGCCAAAACGTGGAAACCGGGCAAAAACGCCCGACTCCACGGAAAACGTCCGACTAGCGCAGCACGTGCGCGCGACGCTGAAAACTGGCCAATACGTTGAAGAAACATGGACCGAACGCCAAAACGTGGAAACCGGGCAAAAACGCCCGACTCCCTAGAAAACGTCCGACTAGCGCAACACGTGTGCGCGACGCTGAAAACTGGCCAATACGTTGAAGAAACATGGACCGAACGCCAAAACGTGGAAACCGGGCAAAAGTGCCCGACTCCGTGGAAAACGTCCGACTAGCGCAGCACGTGCGCGCGACGCTGAAAACTGGCCAATACGTTGAAGAAACATGGACCGAACGCCAAAAGTGGAAACCGGGCAAAAACGCCCGACTCCACGGAAAACGTCCGACTAGCGCAGCAGGTGCGCGACGCTAAAAACTGGCCAATACGTTGAAGAAACATGGACCGAACGCCAAAACGTGGAAACCGGGCAAAAACGCCCGACTCCCTGGAAAACGTCCGACTAGCGCAGCACGTGCGCGCGACGCTGAAAACTGGCCAATACGTTGAACAAACACGGACCGAACAACAAAACGTGGAAACCGGGCAAAAACGCCCGACTCCGTGGAAAACGTCCGACTAGCGCAACACGTGCGCGCGACGCTGAAAACTGGCCAATACGTTGAAGAAACATGGACCGAACGCCAAAAAGTGGAAACCGGGCAAAAACACCCGACTCCGTGGAAAACGTCCGACTAGCGCAGCACGTGCGCGCGACGCTGAAAACTGGCCAATACGTTGAAGAAACATGGACCGAACGCCAAAAATGGAAACCGGGCAAAAACGCCCGACTCCCTGGAAAACGTCCGACTAGCACAGCACGTGCGCGCGACGCTGAAAACTGGCCAATACGTTGAACTAACATGGACCGAACGCCAAAACGTGGAAACTGGGCAAAAACGCCTGACTCCTTGGAAAACGTCCGACTAGCGTAGCACGTGCGCGCGACGCTGAAAACTGGCCAATACATTGAACAAACATGGACCGAACGCCAAAACGTGGAAACCGGAAAAACGCCCGACTCTGTGGAAAACGTCCGACTAGCGCAGCACGTGCGCGCGACGCTGAAAGCTGGCCAATACGTTGAAGAAACATGGACCGAACGCCAAAACGTGGAAACCGGGCAAAAACGCCCGACTCCGTGGAAAACGTCCGACTAGCGCAGCACGTGCGCGCGACGTTGAAAACTGGCCAATACGTTGAAGAAACATGGACCGAACGCCAAAACGTGGAAACCGGGCAAAAACGCCCGACTCCGTGGAAAACGTCCGACTAGCGCAGCACGTGCGCGCGACGCTGAAAACTGGCCAATACGTTGAAGAAACATGGACCGAACGCCAAAAAGTGGAAACCGGGCAAAAACGCCCGACTCCCTGGAAAACGTCCGACTAGCACAGCACCTGCGCGCCACGCTGAAAACTGGCCAATACGTTGAACAAACATGGACCGAACGCCAAAACGTGGAAACCGGGCAAAAACGCCCGACTCCTTGGAAAACGTCCGACTAGCGTAGCACGTGCGCGCGACGCTGAAAACTGTCCAACACATTGAACAAACATGGACCGAACGCCAAAACGTGGAAACCGAGAAAAGACGCCCGACTCTGTGGAAAACGTCCGACTAGCGCAGCACGTGCGCGCGGCGCTGAAAGCTGGCCAATACGTTGAAGAAACATGGACCGAACGCCAAAACGTGGAAACCAGGCAAAAACGCCTGACTCCGTGGAAAACGTCCGACTAGCGCAGCACGTGTGCGCGACGCTGAAAACTGGCCAATACGTTGAAGAAACATGGACCGAACGCCAAAACGTGGAAACCGGGCAAAAACGTCCGACTCCGTGGAAAACGTCCGACTAGCGCAGCACGTGCGCCACGACGCTGAAAACTGGCCAATACGTTGAATAAACATGGACCGAACGCCAAAACGGGAAAAAAAACACCCGACTCCCGGAAAACGTCCGACTAGAGCAGCACGTGCGCGCGACGCTAAAAATGGCCAATACGTTGAAGAAACATGGACCGAACAACAAAACATGGAAACCGGCAAAAACGCCCGACTCTGTGGAAAACGTCCGACTAGCGCAGCACGTGCGCGCGGCGCTGAAAATGGCCAATACGTTGAAGAAACATGGACCGAACGCCAAAACGTGGAAACCAGGCAAAAACGCCCGACTCCGTGGAAAACGTCCGACTAGCGCAGCACGTGCGCGCGACGCTGAAAACTGGCCAATACGTTGCAGAAACATGGACCGAACGACAAAACGTGGAAACCGGGCAAAAACGTCCGACTCCATGGAAAACGTCCGACTAGCATAGCACGTGCGCCAGGACACTGAAAACTGGCCAATATGTTGCAGAAACATGGACCAAACGCCAAAACGTGGAAACCGGGCAAAAACGCCCTACTCCACGGAAAACGTCCGACTAGCGCAACACGTGCACGCGACGCTAAAAACTGGCCAATACGTTGAAGAAACATGGACCAAACGACAAAACGTGGAAATCGGGCAAAAACGTCCGACTCCACGGAAAACGTCCGACTAGCATAGCACGTGCGCGCGACGCTGAAAACTGGCCAATACGTTGAAGAAACATGGACCGAACGCAAAAACATGGAAACCGGGCAAAAACACCCGACTCCCTAGAAAACGTCCGACTAGAGCAGCACGTGCGCGCGACGCTGAAAACTGGCCAATACATTGAACAAACACGGACCGAGCAAGAAAACGTGGAAACCGGGCAAAAATGCCCGACTTCGTGGAAAACGTGCAATTAGCGCAACACGTGCGCGCGACGCTGAAAAGTGGCCAATACGTTGAAGAAACATGGACCGAACGCCAAAAAGTGGAAACCAGGCAAAAACGCCCGACTCCGTGGAAAACGTCCGACTAGCGCAGCACGTGCGCGCGACGCATAAAACTGGCCAATACGTTGAAGAAACATGGACCGAACGCCAAAAATGGAAACCGGGCAAAAACGCCCGACAACACAGAAAACGTCCGACTAGCGCATCACGTGCGCGCGACACTGATAACTGGCCAATACGTTGAAGAAACATGGACCGAACACCAAAAAGTGGAAACCGGGCAAAAACGCCCGACTCCCTGGAAAACGTCCGACTAGCGCAACACGTGCGCGCGACGCTGAAAACTGGCCAATACGTTGAACAAACATGCACCGAACGCCAAAACGTGGAAACCGGGCAAAACACCCGACTCCTTGGAAAACGTCCGACTAGCATAGCACATGCGCCACGACACTGAAAACTGTCCAATACGTTGCAGAAACATGGACCGAACGCCAAAACGTTGAAACCGGGTAAAAACGCCCAACTCCACGGAAAACGTCCGACTAGCGCAGCACGTGCGCGCGAGGGTAAAAACTGGCCAATACGTTGAAGAAACATGGACCGAACGCCAAAACATGGAAACCAGGCAAAAACGCCTGACTCCGTGGAAAATGTCCGACTAGCGCAGCACGTGTGCGCGACGCTGAAAACTGGCCAATACGTTGAAGAAACATGGACCGAACGCCAAAACGTGGAAACCGGGCAAAAGTGCCCGACTCCGTGGAAAACGTTCGACTAGCGTAGCACGTGCGCGCGACGCTGAAAACTGGCCAATATATTGAAGGAACATGGACCGAACGCCAAAAAGTGGAAACCGGGCAAAAACGCCCGACTCCACGGAAAACGGCCGACTAGCGCAGCAGGTGCGCGTGACGCTAAAAACTGGCCAATACGTTGAATAAACATGGACCGAACGCCAAAACGTGGAAACCGGGCAAAAACACCCGACTCCCTAGAAAACGTCCGACTAGAGCAGCACGTGCGCGCGACGCTAAAAATAGGCCAATACATTGAACAAACACGGACCGAACAACAAAACATGGAAACCGCGAAAAGACGCCCGACTCTGTGGAAAACGTCCGACTAGCGCAGCACGTGCGCGCGGCGCTGAAAGATGGCCAATACGTTGAAGAAACATGGACTGAACGCCAAAACGTGGAAACCAGGCAAAAACGCCCGACTCCGTGGAAAACGTCCGACTAGCGCAGCACGTGCGCGCGACGCTGAAAACTGGCCAATACGTTGCAGAAACATGGACCGAACGACAAAACGTGGAAACCGGGCAAAAACGTCCGACTCCATGGAAAACGTCCGACTAGCATAGCACGTGCGCCATGACACTGAAAACTGGCCAATATGTTGCAGAAACATGGACCAAACGCCAAAACGTGGAAACCGGGCAAAAACGCCCGACTCCGTGGAAAACGTCCGACTAGCGCAGCACGTGCGCGCGACGCTGAAAACTGGCCAATACGTTGAAGAAACATGGACCGAACGCCAAAAATGGAAACGGGCAAAAACGCCCGACTCCCTGGAAAACGTCCGACTAGCACAGCACGTGCGCGCGACGCTGAAAACTGGCCAATACGTTGAAGAAACATGGACCGAACGCCAAAACGTGGAAACCGGGCAAAAACGCCCGACTCCTTGGAAAACGTCCGACTAGCGTAGCACGTGCGCGCGACGCTGAAAACTGGCCAACACATTGAACAAACATGGACCGAACGCCAAAACGTGGAAACCGGGAAAAGACGCCCGACTCTGTGGAAAACGTCCGACTAGCGCAGCACGTGCGCGCGACGCTGAAAGCTGGCCAATACGTTGAAGAAACATGGACCGAACGCCAAAACGTGGAAACCGGGCAAAAACGCCCGACTCCGTGGAAAACGTCCGACTAGCGCAGCACGTGCGCGCGACGTTGAAAACTGGCCAATACGTTGAAGAAACATGGACCGAACGCCAAAACGTGGAAACCGGGCAAAAACGCCCGACTCCGTGGAAAACGTCCGACTAGCGCAGCACGTGCGCGCGACGTTGAAAACTGGCCAATACGTTGAAGAAACATGGACCGAACGCCAAAACGTGGAAACCGGGCAAAAACGCCCGACTCCCTGGAAAACGTCCGACTAGCGCAGCACGTGCGCGCGACGCTGAAAACTGGCCAATACGTTGAACAAACATGGACCGAACGCCAAAACGTGGAAACCGGGCAAAACGCCCGACTCCTGGAAAACGTCCGACTAGCACAGCACCTGCGCGCCACGATGAAAACTGGCCAATACGTTGAACAAACATGGACCGAACGCCAAAACGTGGAAACCGGGCAAAAACGCCCAACTCCTTGGAAAACGTCCGACTAGCGTAGCACGTGCGCGCGACGCTGAAAACTGTCCAATACATTGAACAAACATGGACCGAACGCCAAAACGTGGAAACCGAGAAAAGACGCCCGACTCTGTGGAAAACGTCCGACTAGCGCAGCACGTGCGCGCGGCGCTGAAAGCTGGCCAATACGTTGAAGAAACATGGACTAAACGCCAAAACGTGGAAACCGGGCAAAAACGCCCGACTCCGTGGAAAACGTCCGACTAGCGCAGCACGTGCGCGCGACGCTGAAAACTGGCCAATACGTTGCAGAAACATGGACCGAACGACAAAACGTGGAAATCGGGCAAAAACGTCCGACTCCACGGAAAACGTCCGACTAGCATAGCACGTGCGCCACGACACTGAAAACTGGCCAATATGTTGCAGAAACATGGACCGAACGCGAAACCGGGCAAAAACACCCGACTCCACGGAAAACGTCCGACTAGCGCAGCACGTGCGCGCGACGCTAGAAACTGGCCAATACGTTAAAGAAACATGGACCGAACGCCAAAACGTGGAAACCTGGCAAAAACGCCCGACTCCCTGGAAAACGTCCGACTAGCACAGCACCTGCGCGCCACGATGAAAACTGGCCAATACGTTGAACAAACATGGACCGAACGCCAAAACGTGGAAACCGGGCAAAAACGCCCGACTCCGTGGAAAACGTCCGACTAGCGCAGCACGTGCGCGCGACGCTGAAAACTGGCCAATACGTTGCAGAAACATGGACCGAACGACAAAACGTGGAAACCGGGCAAAAACGTCCGACTCCATGGAAAACGTCCGACTAGCATAACACGTGCGCCAGGACACTGAAAACTGGCCAATATGTTGCAGAAACATGGACCAAACGCCAAAACGTGGAAACCGGGCAAAAACGCCCTACTCCACGGAAAACGTCCGACTAGCGCAACACGTGCACGCGACGCTAAAAACTGGCCAATACGTTGAAGAAACATGGACCAAACGACAAAACGTGGAAATCGGGCAAAAACGTCCGACTCCACGGAAAACGTCCGACTAGCATAGCACGTGCGCGCGACGCTGAAAACTGGCCAATACGTTGAAGAAACATGGACCGAACGCAAAAACATGGAAACCGGGCAAAAACACCCGACTCCCTAGAAAACGTCCGACTAGAGCAGCACGTGCGCGCGACGCTGAAAACTGGCCAATACATTGAACAAACACGGACCGAGCAAGAAAACGTGGAAACCGGGCAAAAATGCCCGACTTCGTGGAAAACGTGCAATTAGCGCAACACGTGCGCGCGACGCTGAAAAGTGGCCAATACGTTGAAGAAACATGGACCGAACGCCAAAAAGTGGAAACCAGGCAAAAACGCCCGACTCCGTGGAAAACGTCCGACAAGCGCAGCACGTGCGCGCGACGCATAAAACTGGCCAATACGTTGAAGAAACATGGACCGAACGCCAAAAATGGAAACCGGGCAAAAACGCCCGACAACACAGAAAACGTCCGACTAGCGCATCACGTGCGCGCGACACTGATAACTGGCCAATACGTTGAAGAAACATGGACCGAACACCAAAAAGTGGAAACCGGGCAAAAACGCCCGACTCCCTGGAAAACGTCCGACTAGCGCAACACGTGCGCGCGACGCTGAAAACTGGCCAATACGTTGAACAAACATGCACCGAACGCCAAAACGTGGAAACCGGGCAAAACACCCGACTCCTTGGAAAACGTCCGACTAGCATAGCACATGCGCCACGACACTGAAAACTGTCCAATACGTTGCAGAAACATGGACCGAACGCCAAAACGTTGAAACCGGGTAAAAACGCCCAACTCCACGGAAAACGTCCGACTAGCGCAGCACGTGCGCGCGAGGCTAAAAACTGGCCAATACGTTGAAGAAACATGGACCGAACGCCAAAACATGGAAACCAGGCAAAAACGCCTGACTCCGTGGAAAATGTCCGACTAGCGCAGCACGTGTGCGCGACGCTGAAAACTGGCCAATACGTTGAAGAAACATGGACCAAACGCCAAAACGTGGAAACCGGGCAAAAGTGCCCGACTCCGTGGAAAACGTTCGACTAGCGTAGCACGTGCGCGCGACGCTGAAAACTGGCCAATATGTTGAAGGAACATGGACCGAACGCCAAAAAGTGGAAACCGGGCAAAAACGCCCGACTCCACGGAAAACGGCCGACTAGAGCAGCAGGTGCGCGTGACGCTAAAAACTGGCCAATACGTTGAATAAACATGGACCGAACGCCAAAACGTGGAAACCGGGCAAAAACACCCGACTCCCTAGAAAACGTCCGACTAGAGCAGCACGTGCGCGCGACGCTAAAAATAGGCCAATACATTGAACAAACACGGACCGAACAACAAAACATGGAAACCGCGAAAAGACGCCCGACTCTGTGGAAAACGTCCGACTAGCGCAGCACGTGCGCGCGGCGCTGAAAGATGGCCAATACGTTGAAGAAACATGGACTGAACGCCAAAACGTGGAAACCAGGCAAAAACGCCCGACTCCGTGGAAAACGTCCGACTAGCGCAGCACGTGCGCGCGACGCTGAAAACTGGCCAATACGTTGCAGAAACATGGACCGAACGACAAAACGTGGAAACCGGGCAAAAACGTCCGACTCCATGGAAAACGTCCGACTAGCATAACACGTGCGCCAGGACACTGAAAACTGGCCAATATGTTGCAGAAACATGGACCAAACGCCAAAACGTGGAAACCGGGCAAAAACGCCCTACTCCACGGAAAACGTCCGACTAGCGCAACACGTGCACGCGACGCTAAAAACTGGCCAATACGTTGAAGAAACATGGACCAAACGACAAAACGTGGAAATCGGGCAAAAACGTCCGACTCCACGGAAAACGTCCGACTAGCATAGCACGTGCACGCGACGCTGAAAACTGGCCAATACGTTGAAGAAACATGGACCGAACGCAAAAACATGGAAACCGGGCAAAAACACCCGACTCCCTAGAAAACGTCCGACTAGAGCAGCACGTGCGCGCGACGCTGAAAACTGGCCAATACATTGAACAAACACGGACCGAGCAAGAAAACGTGGAAACCGGGCAAAAATGCCCAACTTCGTGGAAAACGTGCAATTAGCGCAACACGTGCGCGCGACGCTGAAAAGTGGCCAATACGTTGAAGAAACATGGACCGAACGCCAAAAAGTGGAAACCAGGCAAAAACGCCCGACTCCGTGGAAAACGTCCGACTAGCGCAGCACGTGCGCGCGACGCATAAAACTGGCCAATACGTTGAAGAAACATGGACCGAACGCCAAAAATGGAAACCGGGCAAAAACGCCCGACAACACAGAAAACGTCCGACTAGCGCATCACGTGCGCGCGACACTGATAACTGGCCAATACGTTGAAGAAACATGGACCGAACACCAAAAAGTGGAAACCGGGCAAAAACGCCCGACTCCCTGGAAAACGTCCGACTAGCGCAACACGTGCGCGCGACGCTGAAAACTGGCCAATACGTTGAACAAACATGCACCGAACGCCAAAAAAACCGGGCAAAACCCCGACTCCTTGGAAAACGTCCGACTAGCATAGCACATGCGCCACGACACTGAAAACTGTCCAATACGTTGCAGAAACATGGACCGAACGCCAAAACGTCCGCGCCCTCCACGAAAACGTCCGACTAGCGCAGCACGTGCGCGCGAGGGTAAAAACTGGCCAATACGTTGAAGAAACATGGACCGAACGCCAAAACATGGAAACCAGGCAAAAACGCCTGACTCCGTGGAAAATGTCCGACTAGCGCAGCACGTGTGCGCGACGCTGAAAACTGGCCAATACGTTGAAGAAACATGGACCGAACGCCAAAACGTGGAAACCGGGCAAAAGTGCCCGACTCCGTGGAAAACGTTCGACTAGCGCAGCAGGTGCGCGTGACGCTAAAAACTGGCCAATACGTTGAATAAACATGGACCGAACGCCAAAACGTGGAAACCGGGCAAAAACACCCGACTCCCTAGAAAACGTCCGACTAGAGCAGCACGTGCGCGCGACGCTAAAAATAGGCCAATACATTGAACAAACACGGACCGAACAACAAAACATGGAAACCGCGAAAAGACGCCCGACTCTGTGGAAAACGTCCGACTAGCGCAGCACGTGCGCGCGGCGCTGAAAGATGGCCAATACGTTGAAGAAACATGGACTGAACGCCAAAACGTGGAAACCAGGCAAAAACGCCCGACTCCGTGGAAAACGTCCGACTAGCGCAGCACGTGCGCGCGACGCTGAAAACTGGCCAATACGTTGCAGAAACATGGACCGAACGACAAAACGTGGAAACCGGGCAAAAACGTCCGACTCCATGGAAAACGTCCGACTAGCATAGCACGTGCGCCAGGACACTGAAAACTGGCCAATATGTTGCAGAAACATGGACCAAACGCCAAAACGTGGAAACCGGGCAAAAACGCCCTACTCCACGGAAAACGTCCGACTAGCGCAACACGTGCACGCGACGCTAAAAACTGGCCAATACGTTGAAGAAACATGGACCAAACGACAAAACGTGGAAATCGGGCAAAAACGTCCGACTCCACGGAAAACGTCCGACTAGCATAGCACGCGCGCGACGCTGAAAACTGGCCAATACGTTGAAGAAACATGGACCGAACGCAAAAACATGGAAACCGGGCAAAAACACCCGACTCCCTAGAAAACGTCCGACTAGAGCAGCACGTGCGCGCGACGCTGAAAACTGGCCAATACATTGAACAAACACGGACCGAGCAAGAAAACGTGGAAACCGGGCAAAAATGCCCGACTTCGTGGAAAACGTGCAATTAGCGCAACACGTGCGCGCGACGCTGAAAAGTGGCCAATACGTTGAAGAAACATGGACCGAACGCCAAAAAGTGGAAACCAGGCAAAAACGCCCGACTCCGTGGAAAACGTCCGACTAGCGCAGCACGTGCGCGCGACGCATAAAACTGGCCAATACGTTGAAGAAACATGGACCGAACGCCAAAAATGGAAACCGGGCAAAAACGCCCGACAACACAGAAAACGTCCGACTAGCGCATCACGTGCGCGCGACACTGATAACTGGCCAATACGTTGAAGAAACATGGACCGAACACCAAAAAGTGGAAACCGGGCAAAAACGCCCGACTCCCTGGAAAACGTCCGACTAGCGCAACACGTGCGCGCGACGCTGAAAACTGGCCAATACGTTGAACAAACATGCACCGAACGCCAAAACGTGGAAACCGGGCAAAACACCCGACTCCTTGGAAAACGTCCGACTAGCATAGCACATGCGCCACGACACTGAAAACTGTCCAATACGTTGCAGAAACATGGACCGAACGCCAAAACGTTGAAACCGGGTAAAAACGCCCAACTCCACGGAAAACGTCCGACTAGCGCAGCACGTGCGCGCGAGGGTAAAAACTGGCCAATACGTTGAAGAAACATGGACCGAACGCCAAAACATGGAAACCAGGCAAAAACGCCTGACTCCGTGGAAAATGTCCGACTAGCGCAGCACGTGTGCGCGACGCTGAAAACTGGCCAATACGTTGAAGAAACATGGACCGAACGCCAAAACGTGGAAACCGGGCAAAAGTGCCCGACTCCGTGGAAAACGTTCGACTAGCGTAGCACGTGCGCGCGACGCTGAAAACTGGCCAATATGTTGAAGGAACATGGACCGAACGCCAAAAAGTGGAAACCGGGCAAAAACGCCCGACTCCACGGAAAACGGCCGACTAGCGCAGCAGGTGCGCGTGACGCTAAAAACTGGCCAATACGTTGAATAAACATGGACCGAACGCCAAAACGTGGAAACCGGGCAAAAACACCCGACTCCCTAGAAAACGTCCGACTAGAGCAGCACGTGCGCGCGACGCTAAAAATAGGCCAATACATTGAACAAACACGGACCGAACAACAAAACATGGAAACCGCGAAAAGACGCCCGACTCTGTGGAAAACGTCCGACTAGCGCAGCACGTGCGCGCGGCGCTGAAAGATGGCCAATACGTTGAAGAAACATGGACTGAACGCCAAAACGTGGAAACCAGGCAAAAACGCCCGACTCCGTGGAAAACGTCCGACTAGCGCAGCACGTGCGCGCGACGCTGAAAACTGGCCAATACGTTGCAGAAACATGGACCGAACGACAAAACGTGGAAACCGGGCAAAAACGTCCGACTCCATGGAAAACGTCCGACTAGCATAGCACGTGCGCCAGGACACTGAAAACTGGCCAATATGTTGCAGAAACATGGACCAAACGCCAAAACGTGGAAACCGGGCAAAAACGCCCTACTCCACGGAAAACGTCCGACTAGCGCAACACGTGCACGCGACGCTAAAAACTGGCCAATACGTTGAAGAAACATGGACCAAACGACAAAACGTGGAAATCGGGCAAAAACGTCCGACTCCACGGAAAACGTCCGACTAGCATAGCACGTGCGCGCGACGCTGAAAACTGGCCAATACGTTGAAGAAACATGGACCGAACGCAAAAACATGGAAACCGGGCAAAAACACCCGACTCCCTAGAAAACGTCCGACTAGAGCAGCACGTGCGCGCGACGCTGAAAACTGGCCAATACATTGAACAAACACGGACCGAGCAAGAAAACGTGGAAACCGGGCAAAAATGCCCGACTTCGTGGAAAACGTGCAATTAGCGCAACACGTGCGCGCGACGCTGAAAAGTGGCCAATACGTTGAAGAAACATGGACCGAACGCCAAAAAGTGGAAACCAGGCAAAAACGCCCGACTCCGTGGAAAACGTCCGACTAGCGCAGCACGTGCGCGCGACGCATAAAACTGGCCAATACGTTGAAGAAACATGGACCGAACGCCAAAAATGGAAACCGGGCAAAAACGCCCGACAACACAGAAAACGTCCGACTAGCGCATCACGTGCGCGCGACACTGATAACTGGCCAATACGTTGAAGAAACATGGACCGAACACCAAAAAGTGGAAACCGGGCAAAAACGCCCGACTCCCTGGAAAACGTCCGACTAGCGCAACACGTGCGCGCGACGCTGAAAACTGGCCAATACGTTGAACAAACATGCACCGAACGCCAAAACGTGGAAACCGGGCAAAACACCCGACTCCTTGGAAAACGTCCGACTAGCATAGCACATGCGCCACGACACTGAAAACTGTCCAATACGTTGCAGAAACATGGACCGAACGCCAAAACGTTGAAACCGGGTAAAAACGCCCAACTCCACGGAAAACGTCCGACTAGCGCAGCACGTGCGCGCGAGGGTAAAAACTGGCCAATACGTTGAAGAAACATGGACCGAACGCCAAAACATGGAAACCAGGCAAAAACGCCTGACTCCGTGGAAAATGTCCGACTAGCGCAGCACGTGTGCGCGACGCTGAAAACTGGCCAATACGTTGAAGAAACATGGACCGAACGCCAAAACGTGGAAACCGGGCAAAAGTGCCCGACTCCGTGGAAAACGTTCGACTAGCGTAGCACGTGCGCGCGACGCTGAAAACTGGCCAATATGTTGAAGGAACATGGACCGAACGCCAAAAAGTGGAAACCGGGCAAAAACGCCCGACTCCACGGAAAACGGCCGACTAGCGCAGCAGGTGCGCGTGACGCTAAAAACTGGCCAATACGTTGAATAAACATGGACCGAACGCCAAAACGTGGAAACCGGGCAAAAACACCCGACTCCCTAGAAAACGTCCGACTAGAGCAGCACGTGCGCGCGACGCTAAAAATAGGCCAATACATTGAACAAACACGGACCGAACAACAAAACATGGAAACCGCGAAAAGACGCCCGACTCTGTGGAAAACGTCCGACTAGCGCAGCACGTGCGCGCGGCGCTGAAAGATGGCCAATACGTTGAAGAAACATGGACTGAACGCCAAAACGTGGAAACCAGGCAAAAACGCCCGACTCCGTGGAAAACGTCCGACTAGCGCAGCACGTGCGCGCGACGCTGAAAACTGGCCAATACGTTGCAGAAACATGGACCGAACGACAAAACGTGGAAACCGGGCAAAAACGTCCGACTCCATGGAAAACGTCCGACTAGCATAGCACGTGCGCCAGGACACTGAAAACTGGCCAATATGTTGCAGAAACATGGACCAAACGCCAAAACGTGGAAACCGGGCAAAAACGCCCTACTCCACGGAAAACGTCCGACTAGCGCAACACGTGCACGCGACGCTAAAAACTGGCCAATACGTTGAAGAAACATGGACCAAACGACAAAACGTGGAAATCGGGCAAAAACGTCCGACTCCACGGAAAACGTCCGACTAGCATAGCACGTGCGCGCGACGCTGAAAACTGGCCAATACGTTGAAGAAACATGGACCGAACGCAAAAACATGGAAACCGGGCAAAAACACCCGACTCCCTAGAAAACGTCCGACTAGAGCAGCACGTGCGCGCGACGCTGAAAACTGGCCAATACATTGAACAAACACGGACCGAGCAAGAAAACGTGGAAACCGGGCAAAAATGCCCGACTTCGTGGAAAACGTGCAATTAGCGCAACACGTGCGCGCGACGCTGAAAAGTGGCCAATACGTTGAAGAAACATGGACCGAACGCCAAAAAGTGGAAACCAGGCAAAAACGCCCGACTCCGTGGAAAACGTCCGACTAGCGCAGCACGTGCGCGCGACGCATAAAACTGGCCAATACGTTGAAGAAACATGGACCGAACGCCAAAAATGGAAACCGGGCAAAAACGCCCGACAACACAGAAAACGTCCGACTAGCGCATCACGTGCGCGCGACACTGATAACTGGCCAATACGTTGAAGAAACATGGACCGAACACCAAAAAGTGGAAACCGGGCAAAAACGCCCGACTCCCTGGAAAACGTCCGACTAGCGCAACACGTGCGCGCGACGCTGAAAACTGGCCAATACGTTGAACAAACATGCACCGAACGCCAAAACGTGGAAACCGGGCAAAACACCCGACTCCTTGGAAAACGTCCGACTAGCATAGCACATGCGCCACGACACTGAAAACTGTCCAATACGTTGCAGAAACATGGACCGAACGCCAAAACGTTGAAACCGGGTAAAAACGCCCAACTCCACGGAAAACGTCCGACTAGCGCAGCACGTGCGCGCGAGGCTAAAAACTGGCCAATACGTTGAAGAAACATGGACCGAACGCCAAAACATGGAAACCAGGCAAAAACGCCTGACTCCGTGGAAAATGTCCGACTAGCGCAGCACGTGTGCGCGACGCTGAAAACTGGCCAATACGTTGAAGAAACATGGACCAAACGCCAAAACGTGGAAACCGGGCAAAAGTGCCCGACTCCGTGGAAAACGTTCGACTAGCGTAGCACGTGCGCGCGACGCTGAAAACTGGCCAATATGTTGAAGGAACATGGACCGAACGCCAAAAAGTGGAAACCGGGCAAAAACGCCCGACTCCACGGAAAACGGCCGACTAGCGCAGCAGGTGCGCGTGACGCTAAAAACTGGCCAATACGTTGAATAAACATGGACCGAACGCCAAAACGTGGAAACCGGGCAAAAACACCCGACTCCCTAGAAAACGTCCGACTAGAGCAGCACGTGCGCGCGACGCTAAAAATAGGCCAATACATTGAACAAACACGGACCGAACAACAAAACATGGAAACCGCGAAAAGACGCCCGACTCTGTGGAAAACGTCCGACTAGCGCAGCACGTGCGCGCGGCGCTGAAAGATGGCCAATACGTTGAAGAAACATGGACTGAACGCCAAAACGTGGAAACCAGGCAAAAACGCCCGACTCCGTGGAAAACGTCCGACTAGCGCAGCACGTGCGCGCGACGCTGAAAACTGGCCAATACGTTGCAGAAACATGGACCGAACGACAAAACGTGGAAACCGGGCAAAAACGTCCGACTCCATGGAAAACGTCCGACTAGCATAGCACGTGCGCCAGGACACTGAAAACTGGCCAATATGTTGCAGAAACATGGACCAAACGCCAAAACGTGGAAACCGGGCAAAAACGCCCTACTCCACGGAAAACGTCCGACTAGCGCAACACGTGCACGCGACGCTAAAAACTGGCCAATACGTTGAAGAAACATGGACCAAACGACAAAACGTGGAAATCGGGCAAAAACGTCCGACTCCACGGAAAACGTCCGACTAGCATAGCACGTGCACGCGACGCTGAAAACTGGCCAATACGTTGAAGAAACATGGACCGAACGCAAAAACATGGAAACCGGGCAAAAACACCCGACTCCCTAGAAAACGTCCGACTAGAGCAGCACGTGCGCGCGACGCTGAAAACTGGCCAATACATTGAACAAACACGGACCGAGCAAGAAAACGTGGAAACCGGGCAAAAATGCCCAACTTCGTGGAAAACGTGCAATTAGCGCAACACGTGCGCGCGACGCTGAAAAGTGGCCAATACGTTGAAGAAACATGGACCGAACGCCAAAAAGTGGAAACCAGGCAAAAACGCCCGACTCCGTGGAAAACGTCCGACTAGCGCAGCACGTGCGCGCGACGCATAAAACTGGCCAATACGTTGAAGAAACATGGACCGAACGCCAAAAATGGAAACCGGGCAAAAACGCCCGACAACACAGAAAACGTCCGACTAGCGCATCACGTGCGCGCGACACTGATAACTGGCCAATACGTTGAAGAAACATGGACCGAACACCAAAAAGTGGAAACCGGGCAAAAACGCCCGACTCCCTGGAAAACGTCCGACTAGCGCAACACGTGCGCGCGACGCTGAAAACTGGCCAATACGTTGAACAAACATGCACCGAACGCCAAAACGTGGAAACCGGGCAAAACACCCGACTCCTTGGAAAACGTCCGACTAGCATAGCACATGCGCCACGACACTGAAAACTGTCCAATACGTTGCAGAAACATGGACCGAACGCCAAAACGTTGAAACCGGGTAAAAACGCCCAACTCCACGGAAAACGTCCGACTAGCGCAGCACGTGCGCGCGAGGGTAAAAACTGGCCAATACGTTGAAGAAACATGGACCGAACGCCAAAACATGGAAACCAGGCAAAAACGCCTGACTCCGTGGAAAATGTCCGACTAGCGCAGCACGTGTGCGCGACGCTGAAAACTGGCCAATACGTTGAAGAAACATGGACCGAACGCCAAAACGTGGAAACCGGGCAAAAGTGCCCGACTCCGTGGAAAACGTTCGACTAGCGCAGCAGGTGCGCGTGACGCTAAAAACTGGCCAATACGTTGAATAAACATGGACCGAACGCCAAAACGTGGAAACCGGGCAAAAACACCCGACTCCCTAGAAAACGTCCGACTAGAGCAGCACGTGCGCGCGACGCTAAAAATAGGCCAATACATTGAACAAACACGGACCGAACAACAAAACATGGAAACCGCGAAAAGACGCCCGACTCTGTGGAAAACGTCCGACTAGCGCAGCACGTGCGCGCGGCGCTGAAAGATGGCCAATACGTTGAAGAAACATGGACTGAACGCCAAAACGTGGAAACCAGGCAAAAACGCCCGACTCCGTGGAAAACGTCCGACTAGCGCAGCACGTGCGCGCGACGCTGAAAACTGGCCAATACGTTGCAGAAACATGGACCGAACGACAAAACGTGGAAACCGGGCAAAAACGTCCGACTCCATGGAAAACGTCCGACTAGCATAGCACGTGCGCCAGGACACTGAAAACTGGCCAATATGTTGCAGAAACATGGACCAAACGCCAAAACGTGGAAACCGGGCAAAAACGCCCTACTCCACGGAAAACGTCCGACTAGCGCAACACGTGCACGCGACGCTAAAAACTGGCCAATACGTTGAAGAAACATGGACCAAACGACAAAACGTGGAAATCGGGCAAAAACGTCCGACTCCACGGAAAACGTCCGACTAGCATAGCACGCGCGCGACGCTGAAAACTGGCCAATACGTTGAAGAAACATGGACCGAACGCAAAAACATGGAAACCGGGCAAAAACACCCGACTCCCTAGAAAACGTCCGACTAGAGCAGCACGTGCGCGCGACGCTGAAAACTGGCCAATACATTGAACAAACACGGACCGAGCAAGAAAACGTGGAAACCGGGCAAAAATGCCCGACTTCGTGGAAAACGTGCAATTAGCGCAACACGTGCGCGCGACGCTGAAAAGTGGCCAATACGTTGAAGAAACATGGACCGAACGCCAAAAAGTGGAAACCAGGCAAAAACGCCCGACTCCGTGGAAAACGTCCGACTAGCGCAGCACGTGCGCGCGACGCATAAAACTGGCCAATACGTTGAAGAAACATGGACCGAACGCCAAAAATGGAAACCGGGCAAAAACGCCCGACAACACAGAAAACGTCCGACTAGCGCATCACGTGCGCGCGACACTGATAACTGGCCAATACGTTGAAGAAACATGGACCGAACACCAAAAAGTGGAAACCGGGCAAAAACGCCCGACTCCCTGGAAAACGTCCGACTAGCGCAACACGTGCGCGCGACGCTGAAAACTGGCCAATACGTTGAACAAACATGCACCGAACGCCAAAACGTGGAAACCGGGCAAAACACCCGACTCCTTGGAAAACGTCCGACTAGCATAGCACATGCGCCACGACACTGAAAACTGTCCAATACGTTGCAGAAACATGGACCGAACGCCAAAACGTTGAAACCGGGTAAAAACGCCCAACTCCACGGAAAACGTCCGACTAGCGCAGCACGTGCGCGCGAGGGTAAAAACTGGCCAATACGTTGAAGAAACATGGACCGAACGCCAAAACATGGAAACCAGGCAAAAACGCCTGACTCCGTGGAAAATGTCCGACTAGCGCAGCACGTGTGCGCGACGCTGAAAACTGGCCAATACGTTGAAGAAACATGGACCGAACGCCAAAACGTGGAAACCGGGCAAAAGTGCCCGACTCCGTGGAAAACGTTCGACTAGCGTAGCACGTGCGCGCGACGCTGAAAACTGGCCAATATATTGAAGGAACATGGACCGAACGCCAAAAAGTGGAAACCGGGCAAAAACGCCCGACTCCACGGAAAACGGCCGACTAGCGCAGCAGGTGCGCGTGACGCTAAAAACTGGCCAATACGTTGAATAAACATGGACCGAACGCCAAAACGTGGAAACCGGGCAAAAACACCCGACTCCCTAGAAAACGTCCGACTAGAGCAGCACGTGCGCGCGACGCTAAAAATAGGCCAATACATTGAACAAACACGGACCGAACAACAAAACATGGAAACCGCGAAAAGACGCCCGACTCTGTGGAAAACGTCCGACTAGCGCAGCACGTGCGCGCGGCGCTGAAAGATGGCCAATACGTTGAAGAAACATGGACTGAACGCCAAACGTGGAAACCAGGCAAAAACGCCCGACTCCGTGGAAAACGTCCGACTAGCGCAGCACGTGCGCGCGACGCTGAAAACTGGCCAATACGTTGCAGAAACATGGACCGAACGACAAAACGTGGAAACCGGGCAAAAACGTCCGACTCCATGGAAAACGTCCGACTAGCATAGCACGTGCGCCATGACACTGAAAACTGGCCAATATGTTGCAGAAACATGGACCAAACGCCAAAACGTGGAAACCGGGCAAAAACGCCCGACTCCACGGAAAACGTCCGACTAGCGCAACACGTGCACGCGACGCTAAAAAACTGGCCAATACGTTGAAGAAACATGGACCAAACGACAAAACGTGGAAATCGGGCAAAAACGTCCGACTCCACGGAAAACGTCCGACTAGCATAGCACGTGCGCGCGACGCTGAAAACTCTGGCCATACGTTGAAGAAACATGGACCGAACGCAAAAACAGGGAAACCGGGCAAAAACAACCCGACTCCCTAGAAAACGTCCGACTAGAGCAGCACGTGCGCGCGACGCTGAAAACTGGCCAATACATTGAACAAACACGGACCGAGCAGAAAACGTGGAAACAGGGAAAAATGCCCGACTTCGTGGAAAACGTGCAATTAGCGCAACACGTGCGCGCGACGCTGAAAGTGGCCAATACGTTGAAGAAACATGGACCGAACGCCAAAAAGTGGAACCAGGCAAAAACGCCCGACTCCGTGGAAAACGTCCGACTAGCGCAGCACGTGCGCGCGACGCATAAAACTGGCCAATACGTTGAAGAAACATGGACCGAACGCCAAAAATGGAAACCGGGCAAAAAACCCGACAAACAGAAAACGTCCGACTAGCGCATCACGTGCGCGCGAAACTGATAACTGGCCAATACGTTGAAGAAACATGGACCGAACACCAAAAGTGGAAACCGGGCAAAAACGCCCGACTCCCTGAAAACGTCCGACTAGCGCAACACGTGCGCGCGACGCTGAAAACTGGCCAATACGTTGAAGAAACATGCACCGAAACGCCAAAACGTGGAAACCGGGCAAAACACCCGACTCCTGGAAAACGTCCGACTAGATAGCACATGCGCCACACGAACTGAAAACTGTCCAATACGTTGCAGAAACATGGACCGAACGCCAAAACGTTGAAACCGGGTAAAAACGCCCAACTCCACGGAAAAACGTCCGACTAGCGCAGCACGTGCGCGCGAGGGTAAAAACTGGCCAATACGTTGAAGAAACATGGACCGAACGCCAAAACATGGAAACCAGGCAAAACGCCTGACTCCGTGGAAAATGTCCGACTAGCGCAGCACGTGTGCGCGACGCTGAAAACTGGCCAATACGTTGAAGAAACATGGACCGAACGCCAAAACGTGGAAACCGGGCAAATGCCCGACTCCGTGGAAAACGTTCGACTAGCGTAGCACGTGCGCGCGACGCTGAAAACTGGCCAATATGTGAAGGAACATGGACCGAACGCAAAAAGTGGAAACCGGGCAAAACGCCCGACTCCACGGAAAACGGCCGACTAGCGCAGCAGGTGCGCGGACGCTAAAAACTGTGGCCAATACGTTGAATAAACATGGACCGAACGCCAAACGTGGAAACCGGGCAAAAAAAGCCGACTCCCTAGAAAACTCCGACTAGAGCAGCACGTGCGCGCGACGCTAAAAATAGGCCAATACATTGAACAAACATGGACCGAACAACAAACATGGAAACCGCGAAAAGACGCCCGACTCTGTGGAAAACGTCCGACTAGCGCAGCACGTGCGCGCGGCGCTGAAAGATGGCCAATACGTTGAAGAAAATGGACTGAACGCCAAAACGTGGAAACCAGGCAAAAACGCCCGACTCCGTGGAAAACGTCCGAGCGCAGCACGTGCGCGCGACGCTGAAAACTGGCCAATACTTTGCAGAAACATGGACCGAACGACAAAACGTGGAAACCGGGCAAAAACGTCCGACTCCATGGAAAACGTCCGACTAGCATAGCACGTGCGCGGACACTGAAAACTGGCCAATATGTTGCAGAAACATGGACCAAACGCCAAACGTGGAAACCGGCAAAAACCCTACTCCAGGAAACGTCCGACTAGCGCAACACGTGCACGCGACGCTAAAAACTGCCAATACGTTGAAGAAACATGGACCAAACGACAAAACATGGAAATCGGGCAAAAACGTCCGACTCCACGGAAAACGTCGCGACTAGCGATAGCACGTGCGCGCGACGCTGAAACTGGCAATACGTTGAAGAAACATGGACCGAACGCAAAACATGGAAACCGGGCAAAAACACCCGACTCCCTAGAAAACGTCCGACTAGAGCAGCACGTGCGCGCGACGCTGAAAAC